>SNQJ01S0033305.1:79324-92590 GCA_010110895.2 Picea sitchensis | reverse complement strand
CCCACTTAGTGAAGTAGTCGACAACTACGATGATATAGCGGTGCCCCCTTGCTGATGGGGGGTTGCAAATAGTGTAATCAATCCCCCACTTAGTGAAGGGACCAACTATGATGACAAGAAACATAGGAGCAGGATGTGCCCTCATCTTCCGAGAGAATATTTGGCATGGATGTCACTTCTTGACCGATTCGATACAATCTTTGATAAGTGTCGGCCAGAAGTAACCTGCTCGTAGAATCTTTTGGGTTGTTGCCAGCCCAGACAAATGACTGCCACAAGCTCCAGTATGGCAATCGTTGAGCATTATGATTGCCTCCTCATGTGTGATACATTGACGTAAGACATAGTCTACACCTCTCTGATACAACGTATCATCGAGTATGAGATCATTCTTAGCCTGATGGTGTATCCGTCGATGCTCGTCACGAGAAGCAGAGGTGGGGCACTTCATTGTCTGGAGATAGATAAGTATATCTCTGTACCAGGGATCTGAAGATGTAATAAAAAACATATCTCCCCGGATAGGAGATTCCTTAGGCACAACATCACCTGACTCAACTGAAAGTTCTGAAATAAGCTCTGCAAAGACCAATGACTTTTTGGACTTTGCTGAAACGAAGTCTAAGTCAAATTCTTAGAGGATGACTATCCATCTACTGATTTTTCCGCCTATAAATCGTCGTGTCAACATGTAATGGAATGGATTCACGACAACAATGATGGCGGTCTTGCGAAACAAAACATAGTGACGGAACTGTTGAACAGCATGAACTTCTGCCAACGCAATTTTTTCGATATGATAATAATTGAGTTCTGGTCCTACGAGGCCTCAGATTAGGTAATAGATCACATATTCTGAGAACGAATCATCTTCCTGAACTAAAACCATGCCAATGGTTGACTCTGCGATAGCCAGATATAATAAGAAATCTTTGTTATAGTTAGGTGGTCGTAAACGTCTTTCTTTAGTAAACGCATAAATCCCTTTATGATTTTGGCATAGTTGGCGATGAAGCATCGTAAGAAGTTCACCTTGCCTTGTAGACTTTGAAGTTGTAGGATTGTGCGTGGGGGGGGCAACTAGATTATTGCCTCCACCTTAAGGGGATCGACCATGATCCCTGTTGTTGATACGATGAAACCTAACAAATGTCCTGACGTTACGCAGAAGCTGCACTTGTTTGGATTCAAGCGAATCCTAAAGTAGCGATAGCATTCGAATATTAGTCTAAGGTGTATGGGATGATCCATTCTCTTGCGAGAGCATGATGCTAAATCATCTAGGTAGGCCTCGATGATATGCTTGAGGTCATGAAAAGCAAAAGACATAGCCCACTGGAATGTGGCTCCAACATTTTTAAGGACAAAAGGCATCTTACGATATGCGAATGTACCCCATGGACAAATGAATGTCATTTTATGTTGGTCTTCGGGTTTGATTTGGATTTGATTATATCCCGAAAAATCATCCATGAAAGAAAAGGCTTCACAACCAGCACATTTGGTCAATGAATGGTGTTAGAAAATTATCCTTGGGACATGCCTTGTTCAAATCACGGAAATTGGTACATACATGAATCACGCCTTGTTTTTTATTGACCGGCACAGGATTTGACACCCATTGAGTCAAATGGATAGGATAAATAAAACTTGCCTTTAGCAATTTCTCAACCTCAATCTTGATGGCTGCTTCTTTCTTGGGATTAAATGGATGAAGTTTCTGTTGAACAGGCTTGGCATCAGGATACGTTGTGATTTCGTGTTCAACTATTTTTAGATCAATACCTGGCATTTCCTCATAAGACTAGGCAAAAACGTCGCGGAATTATTTGAAAATATCCGTGTAAATTTGAATCTCTTCAGGGGAGCAATCCACTCCGATGAAGACATTCTGCACGACGCCAGGGTTTCGGGAGATCTTGATTGGTATAGTCTCAGTGATAGTCTCCATATTTCCCTCAGCATAAATTTCATGTGTAGCTGAGAGATTAATAGGACATGATTGATCTCCTGTCATGGTAACGGTGAATTCTCCTGCTTCGATTCGGCTTAAATCTGGGAGAAAATATGATCTGTGATGAAGATCTTCCCAAGGTTTGTCTGAACTAGTTATTTCTTTGATTACTGCTTCATCAGAAGGAAAGAATAAGTCTAACGAATCGATGTTAGTGAGAGAACCCTGAGCCCAAATAGGCTCTAGAAGAGGATCTAACTCTTGCGCAGGAGTCGGATCAGGGTTATTTGAAGCTTGTTGGACTAAAGAGTGCGCTACTTTAGTGGTAGACAAGGGTATGGAAATGCCTGGGTTCCCTGTCTCATCCATCGTGGCTGATGGGGAAGGAAGAATCCAAGGATCCTCAAAGTAAGTCGTGCAGAACGACAAAACTTGAAAAATCTCAACCTTATGGTGATTAGATATAAATTTGATATCATCGTGAGGAGGTGGGTAATCGAAGGTACCCATCAAGGATGGGCACAAACCAACTCCTACGTTAATGACACCTGGTTGAGGATTATCAATCATCGGGACTATGGATGCCCCCAAAGCTTTGTCAGGTCTGGAAAAAGACAATTGATCGATGGTCACTATCTGGCCCTCGTGTGGAAACAACAAGACTCGGAAAACTGTAGAAACCACAACTTTCATAGCATAAGTCCAACTCCATCCTAACAAGAGGTTATAGTTGAGGGGAACATCGACTACCTCTACTTCGACACACACGGTTTTCCCTCCTAACTGCACAGGGAAAGAAGGAACAATGCCATGTGGTCGGAATGAATGACCATCAAAAGCAGTGAGGAGAGTAGGTGATGGAGACAAAATGGGCTGGCCAATGGCCTTCAAACATGATAACAACATAACGCATGTCGAGGCACCCTCGTCAACCACCATGCAGAAGCTATTCCGAGTAAAACATTTCGTGGGATGAGCCACTACTATCTGAAATGCTATGTGGTAAGGTAGATGAGGTTTTAAGTCGATTGTATCTAACATGATGGTACCCGGATTACAAGTCTCAGTAGATCCCAAAGCGGTTAACAAGGCTTTCCTCTGAGCAAGGCAGCTTTGGAGGACCTCCAAGGCTGACATCGCACAAGGGGTTTGTGATAAATCTTCCACCAGAGAGTAATTCTGGGCGGCCCTTGCGTTCGGGTTGTGAGAAGCTTTTTTAAATGCACCCTTTGGAATGCGTGTCATTGTTTCTCCCAACGTCTTCTCAATCTGTAGAGGAAGATATGGGAGCTCATCTTCTTTACCCTTCTCAGAAGCGCTTGGTTTACTATAATCGTGTGCTATAGTTGATATGAAAGCATCACCCCTAACCATATATACGTTTGCGGATGAGGGATTGTTTGGAGGTGGGCAGGTTTCTTGGTTGCCCCCTTATGTGCTTGTAGAGGCTTGATTTAGATTTTTCCCATGTTGAAAGGGATTGGTCAACACTACTTGTTGTTGTTGTGTGACAAACTTTTGGGCCTCTGTAAGTCGAGGACAAAGATGGGTCGGCTGGTATTCCGCGCACAAGTTGCATGGATACCTTGCCTTCCATTTTTCCGTGTTGTCCCCGCCAGCATTATCAGTGGGTTTTTTATCCCCCNTTTTCTTCCCTTCAGGTTGTTGGATGGCCTTTGGGTTAGTCGACTGCACGGTGTGTACTTCCAACGTTTGGGTAGGGGGAGTAGCCAAAGCAGTAGTTTGGCTGGACGCTGTGTGTTGTATGGATAATTGTTGCAACTGCTTTGTCAATTGCTCAAGGGGCTTGGTTTGTGCTGAACCAACAATACCATCGTCATGTGGTCCAGCTCTCTGTCTAGTTTTATCCAGTATCGAACATGGCGCTTTTGGCAAGATGATGAGATCAAAATGTTGATCCCTCATGATGGCATATTCTTCAGAGAAAACTTTGGATGTCGCGATGTCTTTGGATAACTGTGGGACCAAAGATTTAAGGAACCACTCAAGCAGGAATGCTAGTGGGATTGGTACCTTGATTAAACTCTTCTGGTGTCTCCACTCTTGGATATGATCAGAGATATGGTCCGCTATTGTCTGTTCGAAATTGGAGAGCAGCTATGTGCCAGCGTCGTATCTCATAGGTAACTGGAAATGGTTAAGGAAGGCCATCGCCAGTTCGCCAAAAAAAGTGTATCTTGAGCGATCGAGCTCGATGTACCATTTCGCGGCACTCCCAATGAGAGTACATTGAAACAATCACAACTGTACGGAGTCATCTTTCAATGAGTTAGATGAGCACCAAAGATGAAAGGTAGTCACNTTTTCTTCCCTTCAGGTTGTTGGATGGCCTTTGGGTTAGTCGACTGCACGGTGTGTACTTCCAACGTTTGGGTAGGGGGAGTAGCCAAAGCAGTAGTTTGGCTGGACGCTGTGTGTTGTATGGATAATTGTTGCAACTGCTTTGTCAATTGCTCAAGGGGCTTGGTTTGTGCTGAACCAACAATACCATCGTCATGTGGTCCAGCTCTCTGTCTAGTTTTATCCAGTATCGAACATGGCGCTTTTGGCAAGATGATGAGATCAAAATGTTGATCCCTCATGATGGCATATTCTTCAGAGAAAACTTTGGATGTCGCGATGTCTTTGGATAACTGTGGGACCAAAGATTTAAGGAACCACTCAAGCAGGAATGCTAGTGGGATTGGTACCTTGATTAAACTCTTCTGGTGTCTCCACTCTTGGATATGATCAGAGATATGGTCCGCTATTGTCTGTTCGAAATTGGAGAGCAGCTATGTGCCAGCGTCGTATCTCATAGGTAACTGGAAATGGTTAAGGAAGGCCATCGCCAGTTCGCCAAAAAAAGTGTATCTTGAGCGATCGAGCTCGATGTACCATTTCGCGGCACTCCCAATGAGAGTACATTGAAACAATCACAACTGTACGGAGTCATCTTTCAATGAGTTAGATGAGCACCAAAGATGAAAGGTAGTCACATGATCACCTGGATCTTCATTAGGCTTGGATTTGAACTTTGGAATGTCCGAAGGTAACTTTGTCGACATAGGAGGCCAACGCGGATTGTGATAAATAGGATCATTCAACAACCTTGTCAAATCTGGAAAGTGTAAAGTTGCCAGGAACGGTAGTTTGGGTTGCTGTTGATAACCTGGGAAAAAGGGTCCTGGAGCTTGACTGGCACTAGGTTGGTAGGAAAATTTTGGCTGCTGGCCCGGATTCTGGTAGAAGCCATGGCCCTGGCCAGCGTAAGGATTTTGCATCTGTGGAGACATCATCGGCTAATTTCCCAAAAAGGACATAAAGTGTTGGGCATGCATTGTATTCGAAGGACTTTGGGAAGGATTACACCATGCCGGTCCCATGGGGATAGGCATAGTAGTTTGTCCGGGGTTCCATTGATTGTGGAAAGAATTACCCCAAAACGACATTCTGGAGGAGGGGACGAATCCTTGCCCTGAATTCCAAGGTCCTGTTATGTGTGCTCCCTGTGTAGGAATAGTACCCTGCACAGGAGTAGATTGTCCAAAAATGGGGTTGCCCCCAGTCGGGAAAGAGACTGATGAGAATGTGTTGTTACCAAACATTTTGTTCCAAGAAAATGGTGTTGAACCTACCGACATACTATACGAAGGTGGTCCCTGACTCCCCCCTCCAAATAAACTATTGTGTGTAGGTTGCCTGGTGGATTGTTGATGCGAACCACTGAGTGAAGTGGACGAAGGAGGGATATGACCTCCTGCATAAGGAAAAACATTAAAAGGGACAGGAGTGCCCTGCAAGTGACCTTGCAGAGGAGTGATAGAGCTCCCTGCCCCCAAACCCAAAGTCTGTAAAGTGGATTAGGTCAGTACATGACTTGTACCCAAACTAGGCATACTGTATGAGAACAGAGGGCCTCTCGCACTAGGTGTGAAGGGGGTTGTGGCTGCCGCCATAGATGGGTTCGGTCCACTGTGCGACATAGTTGCGGCCGAGACCATGGTGGCTTGGACCGATGATGGTAGGTTAGGAGATGACTCTCCTGTGGTGAGAACCGTGGTGGGAATTTAAGAATTCCAAGAAGAAGTAACAACATTTGTTTCCATTGCTGTGTGAGGCACTGTCTGGAGCTCATGAAATTGGATTGGTACAATAAATGGTGCCAAGATATAAGTGGTTGGCGTTTCAACCGAGCCAAGAGCGGTTGCTTCAAGGTCCAAAATGGTCGATTCCTCTGGGAGTTGTTCAGGCACAATGGTTTGTAACCCGATCGCTTCAAAAGACCCTTGTTGGTCTAGCTTCCACCTTAATGGTCACGGGGGTGGCTCTAGTGTAACCAGCAGTAGGCCAAGAAGCCTTCGTGACCGATGGAGCTCGGAATCCTCCACTGTGTGAGAAGACCCAAGACACTCTAAGGTAGTCTAAACGTTCAAAAGTAACACACACTAAAAAAGAAGTCCCTAAAAGATAAGACAAGCAATCACTAAATTATTTGGAAGAACAATTACAACAACCAACACTAGAGCAACTTACCGGTGCAAGTGAAACTCGAACACGGAAGCACCCTCTGGGTATACTCTACAAATCGTGGCCCGATGTTTGTTCTAGGTACTGTGGTATACCCTTGCAGTCACCTATGTATGTCCCTAAAAAAATTGGCAACTAGGTTGCCAACACACAAACAGTTACGAGGCAGTTACAGTCGAAAGTCGGGTAGACCACAATGAGCAGAGTATCGAGCCCGAATACTGTCAAGGGTATTGAGAGAAAATGGTCTGGAAGACAACTGAGGACCTTGAATATATTCGAGACCCACGAATCCCCATGGAAAATGCAAACGACGGAATCCCAAAACAAGCCCTCTATATGTGTTCTCCACTACGATTGGTCCGGCTTTGGAGGGGTTATCTCCGCTACCTTTCCGCATGTGACCTCGTGTTTATCCCCTGTGTTAGAGGGGGATCCTATATAACTTCCATGAAACTGAATTTAGACACTCCCTATCTCAGACTCCAATGTTTGGTTTTGAATGATCTTGAAGAGTTTCCTCTCCAACCTAATCCAAGGCCCTAGTCCTGAACTAGTTTGTAAACCCTACAAACATAAAAGTCTAGTAGATTTTAAAATTAGCGTTGCTTTTATGGCTTTGTTTTACATCAAGGGGTATGAGGGTGAAATTGATGATGTGTAAAAGACGAAAGCAAAAAATGAATAAAAAAGCTGGAAACAAAATTTTTACTGAATGCAAAATTTTAACAACTTTTCACAAAGAAAGATTTTTAATTTTTTCTAAGATTTTGGACAACAAGCTCAAAGGAATTTCACTCGACTACGAGCTACTTATGATCTAAGTGAATTGAAAAAACTTATGAAATAAAAGACTTCTCCCTAGCTAATGATGCAGAAACACACTCTTCAACCAAAGAAGAAAACATAAAGAGATTTTATTTATTTATTTAAGTGCTAGTAAAGAAATAAAGGGAAAATACTGACAAGCAAAAAACCAAGAAAAACAATTATGGATTAAAGCGTAGATCGTAAATAATCATATTAAAGAATCACACAATGGAAATTGTAAAAACAATGACTCTCACGCTTGTCTAAAAACCATAAAAAAACAAAATTTTTATTTTTTATTTTTATTTTTCTGACAATGTTTTAAATGAGAAAAAGCAAGCTAAGGCTAAAAATAATCCTAAGCTACTGACTATTCAAACATAGATTCAAAATCCTGAGAGGAATACTTCTTATCAAAGGAGGGGATGACTACCCCACCCTGAACAAAAAGTAGCCTGTACCAGCACACGATTGTCACTCAAACAGAATGCGTGTGAATGCGTGCTAAACAACAACAGAGGGCATGTACACACAGGCTAACCTTGTACAGGCCATGTGTATATCTAAAATCTAAGGAAAAATATGAAAACAAACAAACCAGACCAGGAAGAGACCTCTGGTATTGATAACCAGCATCCCTTGAAGGCTTGGATACTCTTTCTAACAGAAAAACAAATAATGCAAGGAAAAATAATAAGGCAAAAAACAATCTGAGATAGAACTGTTAGCAAACAAGACTCAGAGATTCTCTGAACTCCTACACGCTACTACTATCTCTATAGCTGATGTTCACACGTGGGCTGTAAGAGGATAGGGCGCAGGTACACGCGTTCAGGCCTTCTGCAGGTCGCGTGTACCTCTGTGTGTCCCAAAAAACCCAGTCAAGCAAAATTCAGGGAAAGCTGGTATGGAAAACCAGACTCCCTGCTAGCTCAAACCTTACAGAAATGAAAAGAAAAGACAGGCAAGAAAAACTAGTCTTTAAACTACCCAAAAACTAAATAAAAATTTCAGGAACCCTAAAGAGTATTCTCCCCAGTATGGTCACCAATTCTATTGTTGGGAAAAACACCCTATGGACTATCAAATAGAGTTTAGACTTTGCATGCAGATATGATCGAATAGAAATTACTTCCCACCTTCATCCCTAGATTTAAATCCCCTTTTCTCAGTAAATGCATGGAAAGATCAACCTACCTCGTTACCGACGTTTGATGTCGATCCTCCGTTGTGCTTGATTACTTTTTCGCAATGCTCCTTCCAAAGATGACCTGCATTCAAGACAAACAACAACTATGCATGCATGCTACTTCTATACTAATGGGTTAGAAATTAAACATAAATTAATCAAACCATAGAAATTTCATGAATTGGGACGGGAAAAACATTCTCTTTATTACTTAAAATGAGTCAACGTACAAAAGTTGAGACTGGCCACCACTCCCTGAACCTGATCCTGGGCTCCTCTTCTTCTGTCCTTCAACTGCTTTGCTTTAAATCTCCTTTGGCATTAGGAATGGCCGAAGGGTTGGGACAATGGAATACGTAAATGGGCAGAGTTTCTTTGCTATATTTTTTCCTCTTTCAAATGGTACCCCTACCCCCTCTTTTATAGGCCAGAAGGAGCTAGGTTTTTGGACAAACCCTTGGCCATGCATGGCCGGGAGTTTCAGTTAACTCACCCATAGCTTTTTGTTCCGTCGACAACTTTCCTTTTTCATGCTTTTGTAGGTACACGTGGGCTGTTGTGAGTCAGCCAGCGTGTACACGCGTGCAGTAATGGGTTAGTGCACATGGGCCTTTACACAAGAGGATTTTCAAAGAGTTGTTCAGCAGTGTTTTGGCAGAGAAGGAATATGAGTTGGCCTGTTGCCAGGTAAGCATGTGTGGTGCAATTTAGGGTTATAACAATACATACATAAATACATATCCTTGAAAAAAAAAATAGAACAAACTTGTGTGGATCATCTTCCCATTGGATAATAAGCAGTCCCCCTTAATATGTACCTATGTTTCTGACAATTTGTTTTAGATGCTAATATTAAAATTCTTTCTATATTCAAACACTTGAATTGTTTTCATGAATAATAACATTTGTAGTCAGTAACTTTCTAAGGTTTGACCAAACTAGGGTTTTGACGAGTGTTATAATATTCTAAACCATTGACTTTAGTATACTCATATTGCCAATATCATCCCTAACTCTTTTGAGAATTTCCTTAATTTTTTGTGTCTCTCTCATGCATCAAAATCACCTCTAATGGATAGTTCTTAGTTCTTAATTTAGATTTAGGGGAGATTATGATTACAAGTAACAATAGATAAAGGAACACAATATTCCTTTTTAACCTAAAATTATTGTTATTACCAAATATATTCATGTTTAACCTAAGTACATATTGTCTTATATTGATTTTCATGAAAATATATTTACAAGCATTTTATAGTTTTAAATTTGTATACCATACAACATCGTTTGGATAAGAAGCACACACTAACAACACCTTGCCTTTTCAGTGCACCTAAAATCAAAATCGTGTCTTTATATTGATATATCCACATATTAAATAGAGCATTCAAGTAATGATGACACCAAAGGTAATTTCAAATATTCTAACTTAGGTTATGACAATTTCAAAGATAATTTCACATATTCTAACCCATCATGCTAATACAACATTTACATATATTTATAAATGGAAGAATTTCAAAAAATCTAAGAAAAAAAAATTAAAATGCAACTTCTTTTGAGGCCCAAAATGACACAAAGGGTTTTCATATAAACTAACATCATAGATAATGTTGTTTTTTTACGCCAAACATAACAGTGTAACAAGTATTAGATTTTTCCACAAAAAGTGATATGGGTCCATATTGATTGATTCACTGCATTTCTTTCTAAAGGATACAAGTAATTTTGTTGCTCGAGGGTATTCATTGACTCAATGCAGTACTTTATAAAGGATAAAGGAATTTTCCTTTAAAAATGGACAGAAAATCCTATGGATACTACAATAAGATGTAATCTTACATCTTATTGCTCGAGGATATTGATTGACTCAATGCATTACTTTATAAAGGATAAAGGAATTTTCCTTTAAAAATGGATAGAAAATCTTATGGATACTACAATAAGATATTTATATGGATTTTATTATTTTTTAATCATAATTATAGGTTAGATATAAGTTAAGAACATGTGTTTCTTCCTAAGAGGTTACAAGTTCAAATCTAAAAGAGGGTAGGGTATGTATACCTCCATAGACTTTACCAATCAAATCACTGGGCAAAGGAGCTCTCATACACCAATTTAGTGTATAGCTTGGCTATGACCTTAAAAATAGATTATTACTACTACTACTATTATTATAATAAAAGTAAGAATATTCTCAATTGATATAGGGAACAATGTACTAGAAAATTATTTCACATGAAATTTTTTAAGATATGTAGTGGTGAATGATTATCTTAATATATTTTTTTAAATATTAACTCACTATAAATTATAATTAAATACTTATATTAAAATTTGTTTTCATTTATTTTGTTTTATAAATTTATTATATGGTTTATTTAGCTTCAACCATTGGGATGTGGGATGTCCTCACATGTAAACATAATTTATTCAATCTCATGAAAAATGGCTATGATAAATTTTAAAAGGTAGGCAAGGCCATTGTTATTAATCTTATGAAATCAATATTGTGTCTACATTAATTAATTTCTTTGTAGTATTTGTTTATGATAAGTTTTTTCCATATTAATCCATGGAAACATGTTATAATAAGTTCACAATACTTCATGAAAATCACTAAGGAAAATATGCACTATAACTATTCTCTCAATAAGAAGTCAATTCTTATAGAAGATAAACAAAATATAACTTAAAAAAAACTAAACTACAATAATATGAATTCAAAATTTGTATTGTTTCTATTCTTATAAAATGTGGTTAAACATATTCTTCTATATACCATTCATCTTTGTGCAATAACAACATGACATGTATTAAAATAACTTCATAACACTTCAATCAATGGTGGCTTACTCAACTGGTAAAAGTGAGGTGCTAATGTAGCTTCCACTAGGTTCAAGTCTCACCAATGACATGATGTAAAGCCTCCTCCAAAAACGTTTTAGCATGACATTCTCTAAAATGTGTGTTCCTAAACGCAACTCATATTAAGAAAATTTGTATGGTAAAATAAGTCTCTCCCTCTATTTTGATGGATTCAAAATCCATAACATAGATTAAATTGTTTCCATCAACATGAAATAATTTGTATATTCAATGGAATATGGATGAATCTGGATGAATCTTCCTAAACATCATCAATGGATCTCTACAACTTGCAAGCTACGCATATAGGAAAACCATGAATTTATCAGTGTGGCAATGTTTTTTTATATTGGATTTTGATTTGGGATTAGATAGAGATCTCATCCTCAGCATAAGCTCATGGTATTTGGGAAATACAAATAGGTGCATGAATCCCTAGTTTCCCACCTTTAACCCCTCTACATATTCTCTCTATTTTTATTTGGTATAGGAAACAATCCCCCACCTTCCCCTGTAACTCTATATTTTATGGTCTCCATGAGAGATTGACAATGGCATTGGAAAATATGACATCCATAGCAAACAGAGAGGGTAGAGACACATCACTACATTTTTTCTCATAAGTGTGGAGATGGACATTTTCAAAGAAATTTTGTCAAAGATTGATTTGGTAGAAAATGATTATAAATGGTGGAATATTAGGATTATGATCATGTAATGTTCTGTTGTCGAGACTGATTTGGAATCTAGACCCCTCTGTTCCTCATTCTACAAAATCCAAAGGTATTCATTTCTCAAGGAAAACTTAGAAAAAGCCCACTTGGTGAGTGGGTAAAAGGAATTTACACCATTTAAATACCTTGGAAGCATATGAGGCTAATATGAAAGAAAAGGATTTGTGTGTTATTGGAGTAAGAGTCTATGTTCTATAATTTCCTGCAATTGTTGAGTGTCAAGCATCAACACTAACGTGGTCGAGGCTTAGGTGAGAGTCATATTGGATGTCTTACTATGATACAATTTCAAATTGTGCTTGTTCAACAAAAGTGAAATTATGGCTAAGTAGAAGGACTTTGGGTCCTATATCTAGGACCACAATAATAGATCTCAAAGTAATCATCATTGTTGTAAGTAATCATCATTGTTGTAATTCTCTTTTGATAAATACATATCTACATTCTTCCCCCACCAAAATATTTAAGTTCATGAATCTATATTGTAGCTTGAATGTGATTTTGTTGATATATGTAATCTTGAGTTATTAGATTAGGAATTAATTTATGCAATATTTGATTTGTTATCTTATGAAATAATGATGGAGGTTGTTCTTGTTTTATGATTATGAAGGTGATTTAGTGAAGAGACATCGTTGTAGTTGGATCTAACAACAATAATTGGGTACATTAGACAACCAAAAAGATTAATGTATGTTTATATTTCCCTCACTCATTTACTTATGGAATTGCATGATTACCCCTAGAAGAAATAAGTACATTATCTACCCTTCCTATCTTCCATTCGATCACACTCGTCCAATGAGGATATTTTCTTATCCATACGTGAATTTCCATGAAAGAGTGGGGTTAGTGTGGGGGATGGGTTTAGTTTCCAACTTTAAATCCTTCTACCTTATGTTAGTGAATGGGGCAATTATTTTACCTTATTAGGACTCGTGATGTGTAAGCTTAGGAAGATGCGAGCCTTGTTCCAAAAACTAAGCCAATGGAAATACCAATCATCCAAAAAGTTAACACCTCAATCATCCAAACATGGTGTAAGTCGAATCCAATAGTGAATGCACACCACATTTATTCATTGATCCAAAATGAAATATAGGAGGTAAAACCCAAGTCATATGGTTTAAAAATAAGGAAAATAGTCTTTACCCAAGGTGCACCCATTTCCCCTCCCA
>SNQJ01S0033305.1:53258-64428 GCA_010110895.2 Picea sitchensis | reverse complement strand
ATATATATATATATATATATATATATATATATTGGCTCATTTCTTCCTTGAAAAAAGGAAAAGAAAATTTATCCCTCTTCCCTGGAATATTGGAGAAATTGTATTGAAAAGCATTACAAACATTAGTGAATTTTTTGTTCAATTTGACCAATTTAAATTGAAGTTAGCATATGAAGTCAAAGGGTTTGACCCTTACCAGAAATTCATGAATCATATGATTTATGTGAGGTACAATGTTGCATTTTCAAATACTTTTTTATTTGAAGAAGAAGAAGGGGATAATGAGATTCCTCAAGAACTTCCCATTGAAAGGAATAAAGAAGATATTGAAATTGTGGTCAACACTATTGAACCACATTGACAACATGGAAAAGTTGTAAATGAAAGGACTACATAGACTTCTAATGTTTCACAAAAAAGTAGTCCATCAAAACAGAGAACCCAACCTAAAGCTCAAGAGAAGAATAAATCTTCAATAGAAAACTTCAATGACAAAGGTGACCCTAACCCTCCTAGGAGAATTATAAAGAAACCTCATAGGATTCCATTTACCAAGAGAAAAATACAAACAAATCCACAAGAGGAGAACGAGATTGAATTTGAATATTAAATTCACTCTTGAAGACATGGATATAGATGCAAACATTGAGGACATATAATTCCTTGATGACAAGAAATGAGTGCAAGAAAGTGGAGAAGTTTTGACATAACTGGTCACACAAGAACCAATTTTATTTGAGGATGAATCCATGACCCTGCATAGCACTCAGTTTGATAAAGTTTCAAAGAAATTAGTTTTTGAGAAAACGAATGCAAGAAATAAAAAGGCTCAAGGAAATATAAGCTCAACACTTGACCTAAATGGATTTCCACCATTAAGAATTGTGTAGATCCATGAGGCTATAGGTGAAGCCCTTAAAATGTATGTTGGTGAGATGGAGAGTGAAAATGTTACTATCAAAGACAAGATTAGAGAATTGTATATTTCGTTAATGCCCCCACCCATATTCGCTAGCCAAATCTATACAATGCATCCATGGAAGACTCTTGATGGAACACCCGATTCTAGTTCAAAATTAAGAGGGACATATGTTGGTGTGTGCATGCGAATAGGTTAAAGACCCTGGGTTCAAGGTAAGTTTTCCAAAAAAACCCTACAGATACCAGCCCTTTTGGCATCACCTGCGAGTAGGTGAAGTCACACCCGATGTATCTTTATGGGGATTACAGGAACCAAGATTCTGTAGCGGTGAGGGAACGACGAAAGAACCTCCCTGTCAAATATAACATACCCTTTCATGCATTGTATTCTAGTTAATATTTCCTCATTACTTGATTATTTATGCGTATCAGGTTAGATACTTATCAATTACTAGTTAAACGTACATTTAACTGTTACTTATCATGAATCTTTCAACATTATCATTAAAGATAAACATTCATCATAGAAAAATAAAATATCAACATCACACATACATGAACTAACCTTTTGTAAACATGAATAACTATTTCACAGCATAACATGACAAAGTATTACCATGGTTCACCTCCTCCTGGGCTACGTCCACAAATATTTGCTTCTTTATTATAGTTATGGTATTCTGGTGCGCTCGGTGCTACAATATATTTTCAATATAGATTCCATTGGTTACATTCATTTATTCTTTACACATAATCTCCTACAATCACAATAATCAATCTCATATTTTTGTTGTCATGGTTGTCTCTTCGACCTCTAAAGTTATCCTCTACTCTCCCATAATTATTTCTAACCTCCCTGAATCTCTCTTCAATTCTAAACTTTCTTCCCTTTTACCTCAGGTTTTCTTGCCAGCTCAGAATGGGTTGTCTCCCACTCCTGCTTTGTTGTTAACAACTCATTTTGAGCTAGATACAACTCATGCTCAACTAGTTTTCCCATATTTTATGGGATTGTGTTCCTTCATGTCTCCCCTCTTCTTCTCTTTCTTCTCTCTTCTTTCTTGATCTTCTTAGTCATGCGTATTTTCTTTGTGCATCGTTTCTTCTCTATGTTCTCTATTTGACCTACCTTCCCAACAAAATCAAACCTACTTTTTGTAGTTATAAGGTATGTTGGGAAAACTATTGAGAAGATAATGTCTTTAATTCTGGAGACATGGGAACTAGTGAATATTTTTATTTCTTTAACATAAAAAATGACAAATTTGAAACACTTCCTTCAATTTGGCTTGGAAAATGATGAGGATTTTTTTAAAGGGTAAATACTACCTTTTTTATTAAGGTTTCAAACATGAGTTAAATTAAAGGAAAATAAGAAGACCTACCCTCCCTAGTCCGTATAAAACAATTAAAATCTTGTTGGATTAAAAGAATAAAATGTTTAAAGGAAATATTGGTTGATTTTGACACTATAAGTGTCAAGAGGGGAGAATGTTATTTAAATTTAGTTGATATGGATCTATCTTGAACAACCCGAGAATTTGATGACCTGAAGATAATTTTAAATTCTATATTCATGTCCAAGGAACAATTCAACAAAAAATTGGAATCATTGAAATCAGTATCGGCCGAAAGATTTAATAGTTTAACAGAGTATTCAGAGTTTGAAGTAGAAAGTTGCTTAGTCAATTATGTCAACAATAATGAGGATATACAAGAAACTTTACATCAAATTTTGATTTACTATTGAGAAACAGATTATTCATTATTCGACATAAGAGTAAAGCAAAAAATAATTTTCACACCTATGAGGGATTATATTGAGAATTGGTTAAAGAATGATTTAATCAAAATAAATGAAGAAGATCAATAAGTGGTAGTTACAACCAGTCAAATAATCCTCCCACGTGAGAATACGAAAGGAACATTGACCAATAGATAACGAGAAAGAGAAATCCATTGCAGTGAGTAAATGGATCACATCCATCTCTATTATTTTTCTCATCTCATTTAGGAATCATCTAGTTGTGTCTTGTCGTTCCTAAGAAAACATAACTAATTTCCTATCACTTCTTTCTTTCTTCTTTTCAATTTCATCCCTCTTCCACTTTCATTTTATGGTCCGTGGGAGCCCCATCCTAGTCCATTTGGATGAATGTTATTTTTATTTTATTAACAAACTATTATTTTTTGAACTCCCAAGAGAATTATTTTGGGGTGTAATTTCAATTATTTCTCACACTCTAAGTTATTGAGCATGGGGTCCCCGAGGTGTAGGACAGTCGGTGACGGAGTGTGTTGTTAAGCCACTCCGTGATGTTAAAGTCACCGGTTCGAAACCTGCGGGGACAAAAAATCCAACCATGTTAAGGGTTGGTGTGGCTCAGGCCGGGTGCGATCCCCGGGTGATTTTGATGGCTTAGATGCCCCTAAGTCGTGGTTTCTCAAGCCACAGGTTAATCGCAGGTCCTGCACAAATTAACAAACAAACAAAAAAATTTATTGAGCATGGGATGTTTGAAGTGCACCTAGCATATTTTCTCCCATTTTGAATAAAATACTGTTTTGAATTTATCTCAATTGTGGAACTTTGTCTTTCCTTCTTATGAATGTGATCAAAAGTATGATATTGTGATGGATGTAAGAATTATATTATTTTTCATGTAATGGTTATTNCATATTTTCTCCCATTTTGAATAAAATACTGTTTTGAATTTATCTCAATTGTGGAACTTTGTCTTTCCTTCTTATGAATGTGATCAAAAGTATGATATTGTGATGGATGTAAGAATTATATTATTTTTCATGTAATGGTTATTTAATTATATACAATATTTTGCATGATTTATAATTTAGTGTTTAAAGATTCCTAGTCCTATTCGCATGAATCCTCTTTGTGAATATTTTATCTTTAAATCAATACTATTTTATATTTTTTTGAGTGATAAATATTTGGCTTTCTTTTAAGTACCCCCTTTTTCAATATTTCAAGCATTAAGATAAATATTTCAAACAAAGAGGAGTACCACCTCTATAAAAATGCAGGGGGATTAATATCCTCATGAAGTTGTTGTTTGGATCTCGACCAATTTAAACATCAACATTTTTGGAGACCATACTGGGGATAAAAAAATGTTGGTTTCGTAGACTAGAATCTTCATGACTCAGCCTAAACCTATTTAACTCTAGTTACAAGTTGGATTAGGAAATCAAACAATTTTTCTGCATCAGTTATATGATTTGGTATTATCAACAGAAAGAAGAGGAAAATAGCTCGAAATATCTTGGGAATCCCTCGCCCATGAGGAAGAAAGAGAAATTGTGAAAAATACAAAGAAGAAGAGCTTGTAATTCAAGAAAAACCTAGAATAATATAAAGGACCTGTAACAAGAATCAAGAGTAAACAACTTCAATTTCATGAAGTTGGTGAAATTTCCATAATAGAGACAATAAGAACCCTAATAATGGGAGACAAATAATAAACAAACAAAGTCCTTGAGAATCAAGAAGAAATACGAAGAGCCCAATATGAAGGGATAGGCATATTCCTCTTAGTTTGCAAGGGGAACAACATCGGTTTTCGACCCTTCCCCAAGGAGTTCTCCCGATTTTATCAGGATATGGAAGCATACATATGAGGAGACATATATACCAATTGCTAGAGGTTTGCGACATCCATTCGATAGAACATGATGATGCCATGGTTAGAGTATTCTTACATACTTTGACATGACAAGCATATGAGTGGCACCTCTCTCTTCCTTATCAATCAATTTCATGACATAATTTGATTTGGAGAACATGTTCCTCACTATGTGTGCAACCCTAGTTCCATATCAGACCTTTCTCACATAGTTCACCCAAATTCATTTAAAAAAGGGTGAAATAATCAAAGACTTTAATTTAATATTTTTCAAGACATTGAATCAGATCCCTGAGGAGCAACGACCAATGATCCTGTTATATTTGGTTTTTATAAGAAGGTAATTCCCTCAAATGTAAATTATGCCATCATATCCTCAAGAATAAATGATTTAAATGAATATATTCACAAGGAAATGAAAATGGAGGAATTCATGTTAGAGACAAATGGAGATCCTAATATCATCTTAGGCAAACTTTAGAGGAAAATGAACACTCTTGCCTTATCAAATCAAGGACCATCCACATCTAGAAAAGTTGAAAATCGAGGATTTGGTGGAGGAATATTCCATGGGTTCATCCCTAATGTAAAAATTAATCTATCCACGACTTAATAAATTAACAAAATAATGGAAATAGATCAAATGAATAGAACAATTTGACAGATGTAGAAAAAACTACAAAGATTAAGAAGGGATACAAATTTTGTTCCTACAAATCAGAATCCGAGAATTCTTGTCCAAGAACAAATAATGAGACGTGATAGAGACGATAAAAATAAAGAGCATAGAAAAAGGACACCTAGAGTGTCAAACCCTAATGTATTGGTGTTGGAAGAAATTTTTTAGGAAGAAAATTTTGAGAATTTTGATCAAGACACCAATGTTATTCAAGATGAAATTATTGAATCAGTTCAAACAGATGAATGCGAATCATCCTTTTACATTTTCAGTGAGCAAGAAGAGCATGAGATTTTACAAGAAAATGTTGTACAAATGAGAGTACAAGTAAAGAAATTCAAAACAAAAGAGGATGTTGAAAAAGAAAAAGAAAAGATAAAAGAAAAAGTTGCAAAGACAACAAAACAACAAATAGATGCTAATAAAGGGACAAAAACACAATAGATGACCTATAATGTGATTGATGATTTGATGAAGTTAAGAATTATTTTTCCTTTAATGAAAGTAGTTAAAATTCCACAATAGAGGGACAACATTTTGAATATCCTTGATGAACCAAGTACTATACTAGAAGCAATTGTCATGAATTATAGGAAACATAAAAAATATTCATCAGTCAAGCCAAGTGATAAAGTTATGTCACTTCTTATAACAATAGAAAATCACGATGTTGTATTGCAAAAAATTTTGGTTGATAGTGGAGCAATCAATAACATCATGCCCTTGTCAATCATGGAGGCAGTCGAGATGGGATGTAGTCGAGATGGGATGTACCAAATATTATGAAACTGGTGAAATTATTTAGTCAATTGATTCAAGAAAGGTCCCATATTACAATGAAAATAAATATTTTTGTTCATGGATAACTGCAACACCACACATCACAACAGTCTTTACCATCGTAGTGGTAGATTTTCCTCCAACATACATAGTTCTTTTGGGAATACATTGGTATTCAATGATTGGAGGATATATAATGCATGAAAAAAGTTGCATGATGTTGACAAACAAATATGGAACGATGTACAATGTTCCTAGAGAAGACAAAAATCCTATATCCTTTAGAAAGAAATAAGATGAAGTAATGGAGAATTATATTAATGCAGGGATAAAAAATTATGTTGTTTTTAATATAGAACAAGTTAACCCCTTCAAAGAAAGACGATGATTATTTTCAAGGATTATGGATATGTCGTTCGATGGAGCCTACTCCAAATATGGAAATGGAGTAGGGATTGTTTTCAAAAGCCCTTAGTCAACTATTTATCCACATGTTATCATAATGGAGTTTTCTTGTACAAACAATGAGGGAAAATATGAAGCACTAATGCAAGGTATGATTCTTGCATTGCAAATGAAAGTAGAGATTTGGTAGTAACTGATGATTTGGAACTGGTCATAAATCATATTAAAAATAAATATAAGATAAAGAAAGAAAAGGATGAAGAATTATGCAAAAAGAGTAATTTAACTTATGGATTCTTTCAATTCATTTAATATCTCTTTCATTCCTAGAGATCAAAATAAGAAGGATGACTCACTGGAGGTTGTTTCATCCCTCTTTAGTCTATATGATTTCAATAATAAAAATGCATTCCACGTAAAGAGAATTTTTAGGCCTTCGGTACCTGACAACCAAGATTACCTGTAAGTTTTTGAAAACAATGAACAAATGGATGATTTTCTTATTGATTCAAATAATTCTTCTAAAATCCTGGATGATGAAAATCATGTATCTATATCGAAATATTGTATTGGGTTTGAATATATTTTCACAAGAGATGATAAAAAAAACTTTGTGATACAAAGGAGGAGACATCTATCAAAAAAGTGTAGGATACACAAAAGATAAAAATTGGAACTCATGACTTTCCAAAATATGTAAACCTTGGCACTAGCTACACAAAACAAGAAATTGATCAATATACTTCCTTATTTAAATATTTTTATGATGTTTTTTATTGGACTTACGATGATCTAAAGGAATATGACAAGTCCATTTTTCAACACATCGTACCCCTTAAAGAAGGAGTGAATCTTGTCAAGCAGAAGCTAAGAGTAATCAACCCCAAGTTGAAGCCTTTAGTAAATATTGAATTGGACAAATTAAAGAAGGATGGAATAATTGTTCCAGTAGGAAATTCAGAGTGGTAATCAAATCTAGTAATAGTCAGAAAGAATAGTGGAGTAATTTGTCTTTTTGTATATTTCAAATATTTAAATAAGGAAATCATAAAATATAATTATCCACTCCCAAACATGGATATGTTATTACAAAAAGTTATTGGTTCAACATTAATGTCTATGTTTCATGGTTTTTATGGATACAATCAGGTGTTGGTGGTTGAAGAAGATAGACCCAAAACCAATTTTCTTACACCTTGACAGACTTATGCCTATGTTCATACTTATTTTGGATTAAATAATGTTGGATCAAATTTACAACAAGCAATGGATCATGCCTTTAAATATTTGATCGGAAATTTCATGGATGACTATCAATATGATTTGACCATTCACTTAAAGTTTAGAGAAGAACATATCAAACATTTGAGGGAAGTATTTGAGCATTGCAGACTATATGGAATATCTCTGAACCTGAAGAAGTGTATGTTTGTTGTATTAGAGTGAAAATGTTTGGGTCACATAGTAAGTAAGGGGGGGATCTATATCAATCTAGAAAGAATTAAGACAAAAAATGAATTGAATCCCTTGACATATAAGAAGGGAGTCCAATATTTGTTTGGAAAGATAAATTTTGTGTGGAGATTTGTACCATATTATGAAAACATTGTAAACCCCATTAATCTGTTGTTGAAAAAAGATTAGAAGTTTGAATGGACTTGGGAGATTCAAGCAACATTCACCAGAGTCAAGCATGCAATCACTACTACTCCAGTACTTGTCAGCCCTAATTTTGATCAATATTTCATAATATATTCATTTGATTCAAAGGAAACCATTGCTTCAATAATGATAGGGGAAGAACTTCCAATAAGTTTCATGTGTAATGATTTACATGATTATGTATTAAAATACTCAGAAATAGAAAAGTAGGCTCTCTCCTTGGTCAAAGCGGTAGCACATTTTAGGGCTTATATTCTTTCATCTCATTTTATAGCCTATGTCCCAACTTCTCCATTGAATATGTTACTAAGTATACAATTACAAGAAGGAAAATGGGAAAACTAGATTGCTAAAATTCAAGAATATGATATTGATATCAAGCCCTTAAAACAATTTAGAGGACGAGGATTATTAAAAACTAATGACATGTATTGATGCAATAAATGGAGATATATATATTTTTTTGTGGGATCATCATCATGCACATCAAAGTGGTACAAGGATATTATTATTTATCTAAAATATGGCCAGTTTCCAATTGGTATGTTTTCAAAGGAAAGAAGGGAATTGAAAATGAAGTAAAATCCTATGTTTTAGTTGCTAAAGTGTTGTTTCGAAGAAATTTTGATGGAATGTTGTTAAGCTGTTTTGATTCAACAAAATCGAAAAAGGTTCTAGGAGAATTTCATGAAGGTGTTTGCGGCGAACATTTTTTCACCTACGACTACTGCACACAAAATTATGACTGGTAATTACTATTGGCATTCAATTTTTAAAGACTCATATTCAATGATTAGAAAATTCATCTCCTTCCAAATGTTTTCACTAAAAATGAAAAGAGAAGCAATATTGTTTCATCATGTAACAATTGAAGAACCGTTTACACAATGGGTACAATATATCATTGGACCAATCAATCCAAAGTCTAGTAAGGGTCATTAATATATCCTCATTGCAACTGATTATTTCGCTAAGTGGAAAGAAGTTATAGCTCTCAAAAAGGATTATTCTGAGGAGCTCATTAATTTCCTTAAAGAAAATATCTTATCAAGATTCAGAGTTCTAGAGAAGTTACTAACTAAAAATGGATCAATTTTCATTGGATCAAAGTTCACTAAATTTTGTGGGGAATTTTGTATCATCATAGGGAAATCATCAAACTATTATCTCCAAGGAAATGATTTAGCTTAATCAACAAATAAAACTTTGATTCAAATCCCTAAAAATACAATTGATGTGAAACAAAGGAATTGGCATGTGAAATTAATTGACGCATTATGGGCAAGCCAAATTACACCAAAGGACAGTAATGGATTGTCACCATATACATGTGTATATGGAAAAGAAGCTAAAATTCCCATTGACTTGGATTTCAATGCCCTGATATATGTTGTCAACATTCAAGACTTAGAATAAGTTTCTCCTCTTCAAAGAAGATATTATTAGTTGATGCAATTGGAAGAACAAAGAAATGAGGAATTAATGAAAATGAATCAAAGACAACATGTTATTAAGAAACATTTTTATCACGGTACATCGGCAAAATATTTTCAAAAGGGACAGCTGGTATTAATGTGAAATAAATCCAAGGAAAAATCATCTCTCCATACAAAGTTAAAAGCATTGTGGATTGGTCCATATATTATTGAAAACATTATTGGATACAATTCTTGTCTATTGAAAGATATGAAAGGGAAAGTGAAAATGTTACTAGTCAATGAGAAACATCTCAAAATTTTCTTCTTTTGAAAATTTTTAGTCTCATGTTGTACATAATTTTCTTCTCTTTGTGCATATTTTCAAAACTTTTTTTTTTCTTTTCGTTTGCTGACTTTGTGCCTAACGGTTGATATTATGGATTCTCGATAACCCACAAGTGGTTATCATCCCACAGTTGGAACTAGTTTTTGACCCAAATGTGTGTTAAGTCTTTCACAAGTATTCCTTTGTATATTTACACACTTAAAAAAAAAATGTTCTATTGCGGGTTCATGAGACATTTTCATCCTTGTATAGAGATCTTCCTCCTCCAAAATGCACCATTGTATTTTGTCGTATCTATTAAGCACTCATGCTTATATTATTTTGTTCTCTCACAGGTACATCACTTATTTTATTTTTTTCAAATTCCAAAGCTCCTCGATCTTGAAGTCCTTCAATGTGGGTTAAAAGGAGTTCTCCATTCAATTATCTATCACCACAACCTTTAAGTCTGATCGATCCTCTATACTTAGTGTATTTTGAATATTTTGCTACCTCAATGACATTTCAATAACTAGCCAAAATCTTCAAACTTTAACATGGGACCGCATGTTCACATTGATTTGTTTTGTTCTTGTCATCTACCCTCGATCCTAATTGAGTTCCTATACTTAGTCATTTTTAGAGTTTGCACCAAGGGTCTATGGGTCAGCGGGGTCATGATTACTCC
Source organism: Picea sitchensis (assembly GCA_010110895.2). Classification (NCBI taxonomy): domain Eukaryota; kingdom Viridiplantae; phylum Streptophyta; class Pinopsida; order Pinales; family Pinaceae; genus Picea; species Picea sitchensis. Next base: position 53,906 of record SNQJ01S0033305.1, on the reverse strand, counting down.
ATATTTTCTTCACATATCTTCGATCCTCCACCACCTCACGCTAAATCCTCGTCTCATATTGTCACCTTCTCTAATGAATATTTAATGTGAATATCATAGAGATAAAAAATGGTCAAGTCTAAAAAGGTCATAATTAATGACTTTGTACTCGAGACTTCGATCCATTAATTCCAAGATCGTTTCAGATTAAAAATTATTCAAACCAAGGGTGGCAGGTGCGGGGTAGTCATCTATGACTCTGATGGAAAAAAAGTAGTAGATTTTTCTTGGGGTTTGGGAAAAAAAACCAATAATAGAGCATAAACTCTAACAGTGTTCACAGGTTTAAAAACTGCACATTCACAAAGCATTCAAACCCTTGTGGTGATAAGGGACTCTGAAATAGTTATAAGGGACCTCCTTAGACTCTCAACCACTATTGCTCAACCTTCTAGTGGTCTCCGCTCGTGAATCAATTCTTTGAAACAACTCTTCCACAGAGCCCACTATTTCCACATCCTCTACTCTCAAAACATAGAATCTCACCATTTAGCTAAATCAAAAAAATATTTAGAACAGGCCCAACTCATTATTAATCAATTTCCTTCTCATGCCTGGCTCCCTTAACTTTCATTAGTTTCATTGTCTACCCTACACAAACATGGATCT
>SNQJ01S0033305.1:39667-53167 GCA_010110895.2 Picea sitchensis | reverse complement strand
CTCCCTCATGGGACCCCTACTCTCCCACTTGCTCTTCTGGGCCCCCCTCCTTGGCATGTGGCTCCCTTCTTCATACCACGTGGCCCTCTTCCTTCTCCCCATGCCACCCCCTTAGCCTCTTGTCCTTCCTATTAATCCCACAGAGCTTAACTCATACCCTTTGATGCACTACTGTATTTCCATGGAATCATCTCCATCGTTCTTCCCTGTGTGAACTCACCTTATCTCATGGGTGTTTCTGGTATCATTTTCCACTAAGGGTGCATCATTTCTGCAATTATGACTCCTCCTTCTTGCATTCAACACCAATACATTGAAACATAGGGCTATTCTCTTGTATTTTGGTATGTTTTCTCTTCCTTCCTTTTCCGTTTTCTTTCATCAATTCTACAATTCTTTTCTGGCCAGCCTAATCTTGAGCCTCTCCATCAAAATGTGGAGAATATCTAGAGATCCTTTCTCTTGCCCGACGTTTGTCTCGGAGGATATCCAGGAACAGTTCCGCTCACCACGCGTGGATGTCAAACAAGCAGAGGAGTGCACAAATGCCAGACACCGTGAATTTCAACGAGAAAATCAAGGATTGCAAGAGGAACTCGTGAATTTGCAAGCCCAACTGCACCAGCAAGAACTGCGGCACAATTATGAACTTGCAATTTCACTTAAGGGAATTAATAAAAATACAAGGAAAATTGGAGTAGTTTCTCAACAATTGGAAAATCCTCTAAACCATCCTCAACAGCCAAAGAACTCTAATGGATTAGTTGGGTCAAGGATCCCTTCAACCTTCCATTTAGTTGCCAACAATGAACATCCCTCGGCCCCTCCTACACTAGCGCTAGTCCTCATCTGGCCAAACCAAATTGAAGGAATTCACCATCCAGAGGCAAATACAGTGGCACATCAAGAAGATCCATAGGAGGATCTAGAGTCTTTTCAAAATCTTTAGTCAGGTTTTCAATGAAATGCAATTTTTTGTTAATTTTGAACATGTTTGTAAACATTTTCACATGGAAAAATAGCAATTCTTTTGGGTTGGTTGTAGAAACTTCTTTATTATTCCAAATAAAGTTAGTTTTTCAGGAGGTATGCAAATATTTCACTACTTTGCCATATGTATTTTTGAAAATTATTGATCTTTTTTAATATATAAAATCTCAACTGTTTCTGTTAAAAATAAATAAAATTATTCAAACTAAAGGATTCGAAGTATTGTATAATAAATGGTATAAATTTGATGACAACATTTTGAAAGTAATTGCATAATAGTTTGCTAACATCACTTACCATGGCAACGAGAAGGAGAGAGCCGTTTTGCAGAGATACACTCAATACTTTTGGACAAGAGGACCATAAATTCCATTGTTCAAGAGCCTACAAGTATTATTCAACATTATTTCTCCCTGAGAAAATTTCTAATCATATTTGAAAGTTCATGATTGTTTGAGTAGGTTGTGTTCCTGAAGTATTCGACTGCAAAGAACAAGTTTCCTTGTGTATAGAGAAGTTTGATAAAAACTAATGGATAATTTAGCTTCAGGGTGAATTGATCCATATTATTTTGAGAACATGAAATAAGAAATACAACAGAGACATAAGAAGGAGATACACATATATATTTCAAGGAACACAATAATATTGTAAAACGCATATTCTATTAATGACTTTTTGGATTACAAAAGAATGAAAAATGAAAAACACACAAGCTAGCTAGAATGGCGGTAGCTTATCTTTGAAGACAGATGTGTCAACTATATCATTTGCAAGAAGATGATTACAATGAGTCTCAAAGGTATTTTTAACATAAATAATAAATGAGAAAACCCTAAACATCCAAAACCCTAAACCCGAAAGATGAAACACTAGAAGGTTTGTGGGCCCCGATGGGGGTAGTTGATACGTCAACTTCCCAAGGGTGAAAATTTTGCATATGATCTCTGTTTGGGGCACTCTGTACCCCATTGAAAAGGTATAACCGAGGAGTACACATTATGAACAACCCAACACATCCCATCAGGGATTTGTAGGGCCTTTCCAAGTCAAAAAAACGTTGTTTAGGGCCTCAAAATGGCCCTGGAAGTTTGGTACCCGAAAAATTGTAGAAAAACTGCCAAGATGGAAACTGCAACTTGAGCTAGTGGAATAGGTGGGAAGAAACCAATGTCCATTTGGATCAGTCCTCCCCCCTTAGGAAGAAATGGTCTCCATTGTGTCAAGTTCCTCCACCATATGGGGAAACTTCTATTGAATCTATGTCCTGGTGAGCCACTTAAGCTAATGAATAAATTGTCCTAATTTGATGACCTAATAGAGTTGGATTTTATATTGACAGGTGCCATTCATCTTGGTGTCCATGATTCTATTAGTTATATCCTATTCAATGCAGTTAGGATTGAGTTATGTAGGGTCCAAGTGCTTGACAACATCTAAAGTGTCTATGAGAGGTGGAAAATATGGTCGAAGCAGTTCCACATTAAATACTGGGTGCAAGCCAAGGAAAGGAGGAATACTTAATTCAAAATCATTCTCAACCAAAACCCTAGTAATTTTGTAAGACCTATATCAGGGTGGGTGTAGCTTCATATGGGGTCATGTGAAGTGCTCTTTTTGTGAATGCAACGATACCTTATCTCCCACCTGAAGTGTGTGTGATACCCAATGTTGATCCTGGTGTTGCTTGTACTTGGCATTGGCTTTCTATAAAATATCATGAACTTGTTGTTGGATGTGCTAGATTCACTCAAAAATTTTGGTTTATCGATCAACCTAGATCTAAGAATGGGAGGACTCTTCATATTTAGCTGCAATGGGAAAAGCTACATCAATGCAGGGGGGCAATAGTTGGAGCCCCAAGCACACCTAAAAATGGTTGTGGCCAATAGAGTTGTGGAGGGATATATTGTAGCTATGTTGAACATAAAGAATGATTTCATCCCATGTGTGGATGTTTGGAATTGTACATCCTTGGGATATGAACAATCATCCTGTTGACTACATCTATTTTTCCATCAATATGTGGGTGGAAGGAATTCTATTAGGTCATGTTGGTGTCCATCATTGACCATAAGTTGGACCAAAAATGAACCCAAACATGTTCAAAGAAAACCCATAGAAGACTGTGGTGGTGGCCTGAGTTGTGATGCTCTTCTTGTAAGGTGCCAAAATTTCCATCTTAGAGAATCGATCAACGACCATGAATACAAAGTCATTCCCATGCTTGTTTTAAGGTACAAAAAACATGTAATTCATGGAAATGGATTCCCAAGTCCTATATGGAGTAGGAAGAGGGGTGTATAGCCCATATTTCTTAATCGCAGGCTTTGAAATGGAAAAGGAAGTGCAAGATTTGATGTACTTGTGGACATCTTTTCGAAGCTTCGACGAATAAAAATTATTTTAAAGTACTACAATTGTTTTGTATACACAAAAATATCATGTTTCCTCGATGTAATGAGATTCCCATACTAGCTTTGCATGCTCTCTTGAAGGAACACGGATATGGATCAGATAGAATAACAATGAATCCTAGAGATGAAACTCTAGAACTATTTTTCTTGCGCTCATTGTCTCATATGAAACAAAAAATTTAGAGTCATTATTGCATAATTGTGGCCACCTATATGTTTGATTCCTACAAGAGTTAATAACTATGGTTAGTGCTACAACCAGGAGTTGAATGAGGAAATCTATGACATGGTTGGGGCTTCCCTTTTTGTACTCATTGTTCAAGTGGAATTGTTGCAGGTATGTGGACCACTTTTGATGGAGATCATTATGTAACTTTCCTTATGTTTGTAAGAATTTCAGAGGCTTGTGATCAGTGTGGATGATCATTTTCTTCCCCAGAATGTAATTCTTCCACTGTCAACATGCCTGTAAAATGGAGTACATCTCTTTGTCGTAGGTGGGGTATCTATGAATAACATCAAATAGTGTTTCATTTTGATAGACTGTGAAATGCCCATGTTGTGTGAGGGATACACCGATAGCATAATATGAGGCATTTGTATCAATATCAAATGGTTGTTTGAGGTCTGCAAGAATAAGGACTGGTACTGAGTAGAGGTAGAATTTAAAATACTCGAATGCTTTCTGTTGGGGCGCAACAAAGACAAACTTATCCTTCGCTCCACCATTGGTCACCTGGCTTAGGAACCAAGCGATATGAGAGAACCCCAACACAAACCATTGATAGAAATTGGAAAAGCCCAAGAAGCTATAGAGCTAGGTCATTGTCTTCAGGGCTGGCCAATCATAGATGACTTGGATCTTGGTTGGATCCACATGTACACCCTACTCATCCACAATTTATCCCAAATAGTGGATTCTCTACATTCCAAATGAACACTTCTCCAAATTTTCATATAACTTGTGCAATCACAGGGTGCCCAATACTTGTTGAATATGCTTCAAATGTTCCTCCCAAGTTTTGTTGAATATGAGGATTTCATCCAGATACATGACCATAAAGGAGTTTGTGAATGGTCGCAATATGTCATACATCATCCACATAAATGTGGACGAGGAATTATTCAAGTTGAAATGAATTACCATCCACTTGAATATACCTTATTTAGACTTGAAGGATGTCTTCCATACATTAGTTTTCTCAATCAACAACTGGTGGTAGCCTAACTTCAGATCAATCTTACTGAAAATATTGGCTCCTTTCAGTTGATCGAGAATATCATCAATTTCAGGGATTCAGTACTAGTTGTTGACTGTGAAATTTTTCATGGATATGTAATCCATAGAAAGTTACCATGTCCCATCCTTCTTATGTACCAACAAAAGTGGGCTCCCACAAGGTGAGGATCTTGGTCTGATGTTCCCCTTGAAAATTAGCTCTTTGATATAACATTTAATTCTTCATTCTCCATAACATAATGCTTTTACATAGGGTTGTTAGGTAGAGGACAACCAGGTGTCAAATAAATTGAGTGTCTTTCCTGAAAGTGCACATCCACCAAAATAGGTGAGGCAAATATGTCTTTATGTTCTTCTACTATATTTTCCACTTACTTCTATTGTGTATACTGACCCTATGCAGAGGTTTTGGAGGTTGTAGTTACATTTCATTCACCTTCCAACTGAACCATGAGGAGGAAAAATATCCCATTCTGAGAGACCACCTTTTTTCACTACTTCACGGATATCAAAGAGATTGTAGTAGTTGGCACTGCCTCTGGTACCCTGTAGAGTTGAACTCCCAAAGTAATAATGACACTATGAGGCCTAGATTCATAAACAACATGACACTTACACATATATAGTTATCCTAACAAAACATAAAAAACTTCATGGGGGGAAACATCACATAATATCTCATCTTTGAATGGTTTGATTTTGTAGTCGAGGTGACATTGTTGGCTAACGTGAATGTCTCGTCCATGGCTTAGCCAACCGATGATGTATGAGGATACAATTCCATTGTTAGGTTCAACCTCTTGACAACCTCAATTGATATTAGGTTCTTATGGATATCATTTTCAATAATGAAATGGAGTGGGGTCCCCTTCACCCTCATCNNCTATGAGATAAAGAGGTGTTCCCCTTCTTCAATATCCTCTGGTTCCTATGTCTAGGATTTTTTGGTAGCAATGATGACACTGGGTTCTGCATTAATGATCTGTTTTTCCTTTTCAAATTTTGAATCAGAGTTTGATTCAACATATGACCCTGAGGATTTCATATTAGACAACAATTATTGTTTGGAGAGACATTCATCAATATTATTCCAAGGGATTTTATGGAACTCGCACCATTTTCCAGTTTTCTTCTTCGACTTCGCATTACCCTTCTTTGTTGGTGGCTTGGTCTGGTTGTCCTAGGATTGTAAATCCTCGCTTTATTTGTTTCCTTGGGAGTTAGGTCCCCCCTTACCATACTTCAGTTGTTGTCGATTTGCAGACCTGAAATGCTGCTTCTTCCGCTGCTTAAATTTTTTCTTGATTTTGACAGCATATGGATAAGCGGCTCCCAATGACAAGATGTCCATAAAATCCATTTCAATTTGGATATACCTATGTAGATCCCTACAATATTTAAGAACCATATTTCAATCAAATTATTTTTTACCCAACTTGGTGTGCAAGGTATGGAAGGTATTTTTGAGCTCCAAAATTATTTGGCCCCTCTCTTGACGCACCGTGGTCCATCTCATGTACTAGTCATCATAGTTTTCAATAGGGTAATATTGTTCCTTGACGGAATAAAAAATATCCACCCAAGTAGGTGTTGGCCCTAAAATTGAAGACTCATCCTTCACATGTTTCTCACAGTAAGTATCCCACCAATCTCTAACATTTGGAATGGCCTTAAGGAGAACACAGGTGAAGTTTTCACTGTTTGAAAATTTTTGGATAAAGAAATAACCCTCCACTAGACTTAACCATTTTTCCAAATCATAGGTTTATAGATATCCTTAAAATAAAGGAATATCAAAGTTAACTTGTAAATTAAAGGGTTTCACACCTCCAAAGTGACTGTTGGTTGAAGGTTCCTCATTTTGTTCGACAATCATCGAAGTATTTGGGAGAAAGTATCCATCCTTTCATTCCTATGTTGCGTGAGGGATTCCTTGAGAAACATTTTGATAGGATATCATGCTTCATCATCCCTCTTTTATTCCACCATGGAACATTTCTTGGGTAGTAAAGAGTATTTTTCCTCAATCGAAACAATATCGAGACCCAACCCTCTATACCTTGACCTCATCGGGGACATGCACTAAGAACGACAAGGAGCAGACTCCTTTGATACCATTGATCCAGATTATTTTGAGAAAGACATGAAGGTAGAAATATAACATAGATATGACAAGGAGATAACCAGAGATATTTCAAGGAACACATTAATATAGTAAAACTCAGATTCTATTAATGATTGTGTGGAATACAAAAGACTGTAAAATGAAAATCACACAAGCTAGCTAGAATGGTGGTAGCTTATCTCTGAAGAGAGATGTGTTGACTACGCTCATTCACAAGAAGTTAATTAAAATGATGTTCCAAAGGAAATTTTAACATAAAACATAAATGAAAAAACCCTCAACATCTGAAACTCTAACCCCAAAAAATCAAACGCCAAAAGGTTTGTGAGCCTTGATGGTAGTAGTTGATACGTCAACTTCCCGAGGTCGTAAATTTTGCATATGATCTCCATTTGGGGTGCTTGGTACCATATCAAAAAGCTCTATCTGAGGCATACACATTCCAAATGGCCAATACATCCCAACAATATTTAGTCAGTTGCTTCCAAGATGAAAATATGTCGTTTAGGGCCTCAAAACGGCCCCAAAAGTTTGGGACCCGAAAAACTATAGAAAAACTGCCAAGATGGAAACTACAGCTTGAGCCAATGGAATAGGAGGGAAAACATCGATGTCCACATGGATCATGGATCCCCATTTTCTTTAATACATTTTGTTTTCAAAATAATTATTAGACTTCCAAATCCAACGATTATATTTAAAGGGGATGAAGCTAAAGAGTTCTTGAAGGGGAGAAATGGTGGAATCAAGCTCTTGCAAGGATATATTTAATATCTATCCATAATGCTAGAAGAATTACCATCTAGATAAGGTATCCCTACCGATAAATGGCATGGTTTTTCTCTAGGTTTGTTGGACAAAAATCAACTGCTACAATTCCTCGTAAGGATCTGTACATATTATATTTCTCCATTCATGAAAAAATAGTTTTCGATTAGGAGAATATTACTTCTGGTGATCTTTTCAATTATCAAATTTTAGAAAGAAAAATAAATTCTATACGTACTTGTATTTAATATTTTCTATCACATACTATCATGTTTTAAAGGGTTGTATTTACAAAAATATGTTAATTGCAAAATTGACCTAGTTCACACATCGTACCCTTCCTTATGAAAAAAAAAGGCTACATGCCATTTTTACAAAGTGCATAATTCATTTGTTTCTCCTTTTAAGATTTTGGTTTTTGGGTCAAGTACCTCAAGATTATATTTAGAAGCGACGACATTTCTAGAAAAAGAGGAAATTTTGAGCCAATGGAACAATTTAGTGTCATTTGGGTTTATTTTTCTAAAGAAAAACCATCATACCTTCCATACTATGTGTCAGATAAAATGTTTATAGCATAAGTGTGCAGAGAATATAGATTTTGGGTTCATTTCTTCCTTGAAAAACATAAAAATAAATGTATCCCTCTTCCCTAGAAGATTGGAGAAATTGTATTGGAAAGCATTACAAACATTGATGATTTTTCTTTTCAATTCGACTAATTAACTTGAAATTAGCATATGAATTCAAAGGGTTTGAACCTTAAAATAAATTCAATAATCATATGATTTATGTGGGGTACAATGTTGCATTTGAAAATAATTTTTAATTTGAATAAAAACATGGGGATAACTAGATTCCTCAGGCACTTCACACTTAAAGGAATCATGAATATATTGAAACTATGGTCAACACCACTGAACCACATCAACAATTTGGAAACGTTGGAAATGAAATGACTACACGACGTTCCATTTTTTTACAAAAACCTAGTCCATCAAAATAGAGAACCCAACCTACAATGAAAGAGTAGAAGAAATAATTAATTTACAACTCTGATGACAGAGGTTAGAGTAACCCTCCTATGGGAAGTTTGTAGTGACCTCATAAGCTTAAAGTTACTAAGGGAAAAATACAAACAAATTACCAAGAGGAGAACAATATATAACCTGAAGATGACATTTCTCTCAAAGACGTGGATCTCGTTGCAAGAATTGAGAACATAGAATTCCCTAATGACGAGCAAAGAGTGAAAGAAAGAAGAGAAGTTGCAACAGAATTGGTCACACAAGAACCATTTTTATTTGAGGAGGAATCCATGACTCTGCATAATGACATGTTTGATAAAGTTTCAAAGAAATTAGTTTTTGAGAAAACTAATACAAGAAATAAAAAGGCTCAAGGAAAGATACTCTTGGAACTTGACCTAAATGGAGTTCCACCATAAATAATTGTGCAGATCCATGAGGATATAGGTGAATCCATTAAAATTTATGTTGGTGAGATGGAGAGTGAAAAGTATACTCTCAGATACAGGATTAGATAATTGGAGATTGCCTTAATGCCCCAACCCATATTCATTATCCCAATCGCTACAATGCAGCCATAGAATACTCTTGATAGAAGAATAAAGTATACTTCAAAATTAAGAGGGACATCAAACCTACTTGTTGCAGTTAGAAGGTATGTTGGAAAAAATAATAATAAGAGAATGTATTTAATTCTTGAGACATGGGAACTAGTGAATAGTTTTATTTCTTTCCCATAAAAAATGACAAATTTGAAATAGTTCCTTCAAGTTGATTTGGAAAATCATGAGTTTTATAAAGGGAAAATTACTACTTTTGTTATTAAAGTTTCAAACATGAGTGAACTTGAAAGAAAAGAAGAAGACCTAGCCTCCTTGGTTCGTATAAAACAATTAAAAGATTTTTGGATTAAAATAATAAAATGTTTAAAGGAAATATTGGTTGATTTTGACACTATAAGTGTCAAGAGGGGAGAATGTTATTTAAAGTTAGTTGTGTTGGATCTATATGGAACAACTAGAGAATTCAATGACCCAAATATAATTTTAAATTCTATATTCATGTTCAAGGAGCAGTTCAAGGAAGAAATGGAATCATTAAAATCTACATCGGTCGAAATATTTTACAGTTTAACAGAGTATTCAGAGTTTGAAGTATAAATTTGGTTAGTCAATTTTGTAAACAAGAATGAGGATATAGAAGATACTTTACATTAAATTTCAATTGACTAATGAGAAATATAGGATTCATTATTCAACATAGGAGTAAAGCAAGAAATAATTGTCGCACCTATGAGGGATTATATTCCGAATTAGTTAAAGAATGATTTAATCAAAATAAATGAAGAAAATAAAGAATTGGTAGTTACAACCAATCAAATAATCCCAACACAAGATAATCTAAAATGATCATTGGAGAACAAATAATGAGTGAGATAAACCCATCACAGTGATTAAAGTGATCACATCATTCTCTATTCATTTTCTCTTCTCATTTAGGAATCATCCAGTTGTGTGTTGCCATTCCTGGGGAAAAATAACCGATTTCTGATCATTTATTTCTTTCTTCTTTTCAAGTTCATCCTTGTTCCACTCTTATTTTATGGTCCACGGGAGCCCCATCTGAGTCCATTTGGACCATTTCTATTTTTATTTTATTTACAAACTATTAAAGACTATTATTTTTTGAACTCCCAAGAGAATTATTTTGGGGTGTAATTTCAATTACTTCTTGAACTCTAAGTTATTGAGCATGGGATGTTTGAAGTGCACCTATCATATTATCTCCTATTGTGAATGAAATACTTTTTTAAAGTTCTCTCAATTGTGGAGACTTGTCTTTTCTTTTTATGAATGTGATCAAAATTATGAAATTGTGATAGATGTGAGAATTATATTATTTTTCATATAATGGTTATTTATTTTTGTACACTATTTTTCATATTTTGTATTTTAGTCTTTAATGATTCTTGTTCCTCTTCTCAGGAATTCTATTTGTGAATATTTTATCTTTAAATTTATATTATTTTATATTTTGTTGAGAAATAAATATTTGGGTTTCTTTTAAGTACCCCCTATTTCAATATTTCAATCATCAAGATAAATATTTCAACAAAATAGGAGTACCACCTCTATAAAAACACAAGGGGATTAATATCCTCATGCAGTTGTTTTTTGGATCTTGACCAATATAAACATCAACAATGTTGCAATCCATTAGAAACATTGCAAATTTGGTTTGTTGGTTGTGGCCTCATGTTCACATGCAATCATCTCTTTCTAAATGTGGGTTCTAGTAGCATTCATTTCCATGTTCTAAGGCTCTATTTCCATGATCTAGTGTGATGTTTCAAAGCGACGCATTTTAATGTGAAAAATTCAATACCCAGCGATCTCATTTTTTGACTCTTAATTGGAACCTACACAAAGAATTATTTCATGAAAAAAACAATGTAAAAAAGTGGCAACAAACTTTGGTAAAAAAAATCATCTTAATATTTATATTGGTTTCTCTATCTTAATTCACTTTCTAACCCATAGGATTGGGAAAATAATGACAAACTTGAAATTGATGTTGCTCTTGATATGCATGTTGCTAAAGATATTATCTCATTAGTTTATGTTGATTCAAGTTATAATTCTATTGAGTTCGCTAATAATGTTGGAATTATCATACAACGACAGATGTTAGATATATAGTTTTAGGAACAAGAGGATGAATCTGAGGATTTAAATACAATATCAAACATTGAAACTAAAACACTTATTGAAGGAGATATGGTGGAAGATGACTCAATACCTTCTTTTCAAGTAGGCCTCAAAATTGAAGGTGTAATTGATGGCTATATTAATGGTGATATCACATTTTATTCTTTTGATACTAAACAAGGTCCCCTTTTTTTGACAGTGAACTTATCATTAAATCAAGGTTTTGATGATAATGTTTCCCTTGAAGTAGTTAATGAAGGTTTTTCTATTAAAAGGGGAGGATTTAGATATTTACATTCTTAAAACTTCTACTCTTTGTATCCTGATCTATTTGTTGACCATATTATACATAAAAGGATTTAGAATTTTCATGATAAAACTACTTTATGGTTATATTTTAGTTTGATGCAAAGTGAGGGAAACATTTCTTACAAGAATAAGGTAAATTTTGTCATTCAATTTAATTCATTTCAATATTATGAAGAAGAAAGTGATATTTTTAGGAACACAACCTATGAAACACATGCATTATTATTTAGTTCATTTGATGTCATTAGAAATGTTAACCTATTTTGTAAGTTGGAAAGGGACAAAATCATTTCTCAAGTTGTATTAGATATCGATGATACCAAGGCACTTCAATGCAAGGTGATGGTTATGTCAATATCTCATGTCATCAATTCCAAATTTTAACACAGAAGGAAAATTGAATTAATTTACTGCAAGGTAATGATTATGTCAAACTCTCATTTTGTTTCTTTTCAATTTAAAAATGATGGCATTTATTTAAAGAAAACATTCTCCATCATGCCCCTTTTTGAATTTTCAAATCATGATCTTGATGATATATGTATTTTCTACATTAGTTTGGAGAGCCATCAAGGATAGGGATATGTATGTCTATGTATTGATGACTTAAGTGAATTATATCAAAATATATGATTACTTTTGATGTTTTTTTGAACTACTTTCCCTAGGAATTTACCTACCCTAGGAATTTACCTAATGAAGATACCTAAAAATTTGATCTACATAATTGGTCATTCTTTATATATATGTAATTACTCTTTTATACTAAGTTCAATCAAGGTCATCCGAGGAATGCAATCTCTAACTAAAAAATAAGTTGTAACATTGAAATACTGCAAAACCAAATGTGCATAAATGAAGGATTCTACATCATTCAAACAAAAACCTTGACTGACACATTCATCCAACCAAACACAAACACGAATGAGTTATCGACTCTAGCATGTTCATCCAATTGAACACAAAAATAAATGAGTTCATGGAAATAGAACTCTAATTATATCTTTGAGGAAAGACTCTATGAAGTGGATTTGGTGGTCCACTTCATGAGAACATCATGAAAATATAACATAATTCCATATAACCATAATAAATAATATTTATTTACTATTCATTTTACATATTTACTTGACATCATATGAAATACAATGTGTGTATATAAATACATGTGGGGAATGATAAGTCATGTTATTTCCAAAAGTCATGAATTATCATTGAATTATCATCTACATTATAATGTCTAATTACATAATAATAAACCTATAGCATATTATTAAATAATAAGAAATGCAATATACTAGGTATATTACAAGTCTCCCCCCTTAAAAATGCTTTGTCCTCAAAGGATAAATGTAAAAGACTTATCTCTTTATTTGGATTATAATAGTGTCTATTGATTCGTCATTCTTGAGTCAATGATCATTGAGAACCAGAGATAATAGAATCCTTTAAGAGCTGAGAAAAAATTTCGAATTGTAAAGGAGTCTTCCCACCCTAATTTGATCTTCTGTGAAACTGTGTGTTTATAGGGTTCTTGGAAAACACTTGATGTATGTCGAATCCCCTGATAACCTCTACTTTGAGCACCATTTTTAGTGGAAGAAATATTCTTTGGAATATAGATCATCTATTTTTGTTGATACATTTAATGGTTGACGTATTGACTTTTGTGATTAGAATGTCGATAAGGTATCCTTGCAACTTGATATTTACTTCTTATGCTTCTAGCCTTTTATTGATTAACATTTGGAATTGAGTCTTCTTTGTACCCCTGACTTATTTGTACTTCAACATTTTAAGACCTATTTACATTAGTTGGATTTGCATCCTTTTGAGTTGTAAGGTTGACTAGGTCTGTATTAATTCCTTTATCCATAATTGGGATGTTTACATCTGAAGAATTCTCTAGTTCCAT
>SNQJ01S0033305.1:12486-39657 GCA_010110895.2 Picea sitchensis | reverse complement strand
ATATATACCAAGGAGACATTTTCATTTTGAATCATCTTGTACTTGAACATTTAAGTGGGGTAAAAGGAGGTTGCCCCCTCAAAGAGGCTTATTATCTGAAATTATCTCTTTTTCAAGGCATTGAGTACTTTTTTTGAGTTTTTTCTAAGCTATATTGATATTTGGTTCTTAACACAGTGCCAGATATCACTGAACATAAATAAATGCATATTAGGAACACCGTTTGTGATACTATTGGGCCATATAGTATGAAAACAAGGTTCACTTGTAGATCCTGCAAAGATTGTAGTAATTGTAAACTTACCACCACAAAAATAGTCCTTCAGCTCAGAGCGATGTTGGGACACACAGGATACTACGGGAAATTTATCAAAGGACATGTGCAGATTACTACACCAATGGAAAAGATGTTTAGAAAGGATACAAAGTTTTAGTGGAACGACGAATGCCAACACAGTCTGGATACCCTGAAGGAAAAAATGGTCACTGCGCCAATATTAGTATTTCCAGACTGGGAGAAGAAATTTCATGTTCATGTAGATGCATCAACCATATCACTTAGAGCTATCTTGGTGCAGCTAGGAGTGGTAGACTTGGATCACCCGATATAATTTGTGAGTAAAAATTTGTCAGAATCGGAGCAGAACTATAACATTACAAAAAGGGAAGGCCTAGCTATGGTCTACGCACTGCAAAAATTTAGACATTACTTATTGGGGAAACACTTTAATATGTTCACAGATCACTCAGCCCTGAAATACCTAGTCAACAAACCAGTTTTGGGGGGGATAATATGTCGTTGGTTATTACTATTTCAAGAATTTTTATTTGAAGTAATAGTTAAATTGAATGTAGGACCTGACCACCTATCAAGGGTCACAAATGGAGAAGAACCTACGAATTTAGAAAACAACTTTCCAGATGCACCGTTATTCTCATTCTAGATCGTTGATGAATACTTCATAGATATCATTTAGTACTTGAGCACAGGTATTGCACCGCAAGAATATAACATTGCGCAGAAGAAAAACCTAGTAGTCTGCACTACCAACTATCAACTAATTGCAGGACACCTATACAAAATGGGCGCAGATAGCATCTTGTGAAGGTACATGTTAGAGAATGAAATACCAAGAGTCTTAACAGAATCCCATTAGGGAATAGCAGGAGGGAATTATGCAGGCAAAGATACCATGCAGAAGGTATTGTGTGCACGACTATGGTGGCCAACGATTTACAGAGACTCGAAGGAGTATTGTCAAATATGTAATGTTTGTCAAAGAGAAAGAAAACCCAACAGAAGGGACGAGATGCCATTATGACCACAAGTAACATTACATAGATTCGACAAGTGGGCAATAGACCTTGTAGGACCAATCAATCCACCAACAAAATGAGCAGGAGCTAGGTACATTATCACCAGGAAAGAGTAACTAAAAATATGGGCGGAAGCCACACCAGTGAAAGATTGTAGCACAAAAACAACAACACACTTCTCATTTGAAAAAGTGATCACTAGATTTGGGTGCCTAAGATTTTTTATGAGGGACCAAGGAACACACTTTATAAACAATACCATCAGCGCTATGACTGAAGAATTTGAATTCCATCATCAAAAGAGCACACCATATCATCCAAAAGCAAATGACACAATGGAAGCATTCATGAAAATACTCTAGAATGCGCTGACAAATATCTATGATGTCAACAGGGACATTTGGGACCTCAAAGTACCAGCAGTATTATGGGCATACAGGACTATGTGCAAAAAATTGACAAGGAAGACGCCATTCAAACTGGTTTATGGCCAAGAAGCAATGGTGCCATTAGAATTTTTAGTAACAAGATTGTGCATAGCAACAATTACACAAATGACAAAACAAGGTGCAGTACAGAAGAGACTGAATCAATTAATGACCATGGAAGAAGATCATATATTAGTAGGATTCCACCAACAAGTTCAAAAAGCAAGGGACAACTCTTGGCATGATAGACACATAAAGAAGAAAATTTTCGAGAAAGGAGATCTAGTATTGATGTATGACAGCAAATCGCTTCAGCACCCATGTAAGCTAAGAATGCATTGTCTAGGATTATACAAAGTACAATTTGTCATATATGGAGGAGCTGTACAGTTTAAAGACTTCTCAGGTGTAGAAATTAGAGGGATGATCAATGGGAGCCTACTGAAGGTGTACAAGGATACT
This sequence comes from Picea sitchensis, assembly GCA_010110895.2. Classification (NCBI taxonomy): domain Eukaryota; kingdom Viridiplantae; phylum Streptophyta; class Pinopsida; order Pinales; family Pinaceae; genus Picea; species Picea sitchensis. The sequence continues at coordinate 37,450 of SNQJ01S0033305.1, read as the reverse complement.
CAAGCACCCACCGCACAGTAAAAAAAAATAAAAAATTGAAAACAATACCAACAGACGCGTAGTGCGCTGAAAGATATAAAGGACACACACTCTTAGGAACACAAAGTCTGTGAGGAGAAGCATAACAACCACGTCCAAAGGGAAAGAAGAGGGAAAAGGAAAGTTGGCAAAAGAAGTACAACAAGACAATTCTAGGAGGAATTAAAGGACGTAAAGGACTGATGGAACGCCACATTAACCTCCCCAAATGGAGATGACAAGGAAGAGTAATGGAAAGTACGAAACCGTCGGAGGTGCATTTAACCCATAATTAAGGAAGCGTCCTCAACAAGTTTCATGCGTTGCCCATAAAACACATGGACGCGGGAGCACAGACTCCATTTGCGAAAAGAGGGTAGACATAGAGAGATAGAGGCTAAAAAGAACAGAGTTGAATTCAAAAATCTCACAGAGACCATTCAAACCCAGTAAACGTTCAACATTCATCACCATGGCGCCACCAAAGAAATTCGAAGAGAGCCAGAACTCCAGAAAAACCAGAGTTCAGAACAGGTCATGAGTACATGTGGAAGAAGGTGAATATAAGTCGCTAGAGATTGTCAATGTCGACGAAAAACCATCTCCAAACACAAAACTGGTGAATCCTACACCTGTACTAGAAGAAACCCAACAACCAACACCAGAGGGCACGAATATAGATATACCTACAGAAGTACAGAAGCCACAAAACCAGGATGCAGAAACCTTGAAGGAGGTGCAACCAGAGAACACTGAAGCACCTCTGAAAGTCAATGGAACGACACCAAATATGGAGGCAGCAGTTGAGCTAGACAAGTCTCAATCAAGCATATCAGACCACACACCAAAAGGAACGGTCTAAGATGGCACAGGTTGGATGGAATGGTACTCTTAGGACCAACCAAAATTTGTTGGAACTTCGAGCCATCCACCACCACTGAAGAAAGATAAGTTGCAGGTACCCAGGTCACCTCGCAAGCAACCTCTCGCATCAATCATTTTACCATGTATACCAGATGGGGTATAGGTAGGACCAAATTTTCTAGATCATATAGGGAAGCTCAAATACTCGGACCATGATGTAGCAGACATAGAGAAGTCTCTGGAACTTGCAAAGAGAGTGTACATGGATACGGTGGGCATGGATTGGGTTGGGGAACTAATTGATCAGCCACTCCAATTGACAACAGGATTGCAGAAGATAGGAATTTTAGGTCTGGTGGACCTACCACATTTTGTTCATGGGCAATATGCAACCAGTTGTGTCAAATAGTTGTTAGCAGTCACACATGGAAGAGACATTTGGTTGGACAAGCTCGTCTTAATAGACGTAGATATTATCATGGGCATAATAGGATTTCCATCCTGGGGCATGGATCCAACACAATTTCTAGATGACAAATCCAGGGAGAAGGTGCTAGAAGAAGAGGTTAAGAAGAAGGCACCGAAAGGGGGACATGGGGGATTATTATTAAGAGGATCAATGATGCCGCAACACAATTGGGCGCAAATATCTTAGCCTGTAAGTTTATGAGAAAATGTCGTCGGGAGGAAGTTCTGGCTGGAGTTGTCGTAGTTGTATGTCAATGTGACAAAGTCACCTTAGTGAGCTGGGAACCGTATCTCTTGAACTTATTCTTGGATGACTACAAAGATGTGCAGGACCTAGGAACATAATTTCACTATTCATGGCTGATCACGTTAATAGCCTTTATGGACTGGAAGGAACCAAGGTATGTAAATTTTTGCACCAGACCCAAACTGAACCAGGGATCAAGATACTTATTGCTAAGAGCTACGCTAGATGCTAAGCATAAAAGGATGAACGGGTCTATATTTTAGGGATACCTACGTGACCTATAGGAATCCATCCACAAAATGTGGAGAATAACACCAGAGGTTGTTGCGTGGTATAGGGACATCACCAACTTTAAGGCCACACGACATACAATGTGGATATAGGCATGGAAGGATCCCGATAAATAGTGGCTACAGATGTGCTACTGTATCACATAGGGTGACATCAACCTGGTGATCAAAGACTAGGAAGATGTATGGAGGATTCCAGTGCTCACCCAGGAGTTGCCCAAAATAACAACAGAAGAAGAGGTCGCACAAGGAGAAACAGAGGCTCAAGAAATACAAGTGCCCAATAAACGAAGAACGGGTGAGGGAAAAAAAAAACAGACAAACGAAGGGCCAACAAAGATAGGAACCCAGAAAGGGAAGAAGGATAAGATGCAGCAGGCCAAAGAGCAACAAAAACAGGTTGAGGTTGCGGAAGGGACCGTAGCAATTATCAACCCACAGGAACCAGGGGGGAATAAGAGGACATCCACGCAGATAGGAGGCGCATGCAAGAAAATGAAGGCACAGAGAACAATTCCAGATTTATGGTCATGGAAGATGATGGAAAGATGATAGCCCGAAGGGTCGAAGATTGTCTAGCCGAGGATTTTGACCATGCTGCGCACCATAAAGACAGGATTCAAGAGGATTTGGTAGACATGCAACAATTCCTCAACAAAATAGGAGAAATGCAGGAAGCAGGTAGTAGCAGGGGACCAGAGTCATCAACGCCGCAGACAAATGAAAAGGTGGAAGAAGAAAAATGAGATCCAGTCCATCCAATACAGGATCCGAATGCAACACTCCACATCACACTCAACATGCTACGCATGGATGAGATTGTGGGGTAGACACCCCAGCATGAATTAAGCCAAATCCAACTAGTGTTGATGCGAATGCCATCTAGGGCACTACACAAGTTGCAGGTTAGCGTAAACCATGAGGTACAGTATCGCGCACACAAAGACTTAGTCAAATTGTAGAAGGCAACAAAAAAATGGGACACGCTGGAAATAGTCTATGAGCAGACTAATTTAGAGACCTAGGAGGAAAGGGAGCGCATAAAGTGGCAGAAAGTGGCAGGAACTTACGAGAATATTCCACAGGCCGCCTAGAGGAATGAGATCAAAGAAGTTGAAAAGATTGATCATATTGCACACGTAATCGATCAATATCAGAAGGAGATAGAGAATCTTCGAGAACAACTCACACCAACCACTCCACCAGCAGTGAAGGAGCAAAGGAAGTAGGAAGAAACAATGCATCTACAGGAGATAGACCAACATGTCAACATAGGAGCTGACTTGTTTGATAAAGCAACGCAACTTTGGACTAAGTTAGAGGAGGATCAACAGGTCCAAAAGTGGGACAAGGAAGAAGAAAGGATCAATGGAGTGATCCAAGACCTCAAGCAAAGGCAAAAAACAATGCCAATCCTAGAACATGTCAAAGGGGTGTAGGACATGAAGAAATTGCAGGTAGAGCTCACCACTGCACAAAAACAGAAACAAGAGCATCAGGCTCAAATGGAACCATTGCAAGAGTGGGTAACACAAGTCCCGAAACAAGAAGTGGAAGCCAAGGCACATATAACACAGACTTAGGCAGAGTGTGTGGAATTGATCAATGATGAAGTTGTAGTCCAAATAGTGGCACATTCAATGAGAAGACTGTGCAGGTGCAAACACAGGAAGCAGAGCTACAGAAAAAGTCTAGGCGATCACCAAGGAGATCGAGGAAGCACATAAGGGTTAGGTGGCTCGGGACAAGACACATGTCAGTTTTGGGGGCCTTTTGGAAGGAGGCCAAAGTGGAAAAGCAAGGCATTTTTGGGAAAGAAGGCATGCACGACAAAAGTGATAGCTGGAAAGAAGAACAACACACACGCATGCAGGGAAGACCTAACAAAGTTAGGGTTAGGGTTTTGTTAATGTATTGTAATGGATGAAGATCCAAAAGCATATAAATATAGATACTTAGGTATCATATGAGGGGCAAATTATTGTTATTGTTGTTTTAGTTATGCATGAGTGGATGCGATATGTAATATTTTGTTGTATGATCTATTTTGTTTAAGTTGTTGAGCTAGAGAGGACGAAGGAGTGTGGATCTTGAGGGTTAGATCGCCGGCTGGGGAGCCTGGTGCGATCCAGTCCGCCTCATATAGATCTTACCCAATTGTTAAGGATTGTAAAGAAAACGACGTTGTAGATGCGGAAATACTATAATAAAAGAGATGAGAGTCAAATATTTGTGGATGTAGCCCAGGAGGGCGTGAACCACGGTAACATCTGTGTTATGTGATGAATGCATACATATCTTTATTTTCTTTAGTAGCTATTGTTATTCTTAATGAATGAGTTGTTGCCTTTCTTGTTTATTCGGCAATGACAGTATACTGTGTTTACGAGTTATAATAATGGTTTAATATTCATTTCTCATATCTCACACTCAATCCTAGGTTGTAAACACATGAGTCTTATGACCACCCATTAAAGCTATCTCGAGTGAGATTTCCCAACGCATTCTCTGTGTTGTGTTTCCTACTGGTTTACCAGGAGAGCCGATAGTTTTAGAGGCTTTGTTGGAAACCCAAATAGACATGAACCTTGGGTCAATAAACTCAGACATAATAGAAAAGTAAGAAAGAGTTAATCAACAAAGTCCAACACTTGTATTACATATAAAGGTAATCCTTTTCTACAATACTTCTTCACTTGAATGGTTGATATTTGTCTCACTGAGATGAGATTTTGAATCCCTTGTAGGGTTATCTTTCTCGCTTATTCATCTTCACACTCCAAAGTTTTACTGTAAAAATACAACTTGGTTTTATGGATAGCCAACCAATCCATGCCATTCAACAGTTCAGAAGATCCTAAAGGGAGTATGTTTAGGGTCGATTGGATGGGTAATCCATTCATAATGAATTGGCATGCTGGTATGACCTCTGTTACTTTTATTTTTGTTCCAGTGGATTGTTATACCAGCCATGATTTAACATGTTTAAATTTTTGCAATTTACATTTCTTAACAACTTGAGGGGCAACATAACTCAAATTAGAACTAGGGTCAATTAAAATGGAAACTAGATGGTTGGAAATCATACCTTCCATCTCCACCACTGAAGCTTGGTGGACAACTTCTCTATTATTAAAGGATGCATAAATATGTGATATGATCCTAACCACATCATTTACAGTGGTAGGCTCTTGTATTTTGTAGAACCTCCTATTTTTTTGTTTCCTATATGGGTAGTACCTTAACAAATGTTATTCTCCACAACACCAACATTTCAAGGGTTCTATCTTTGTGTTATCAGTCTTACTTGTGGATGCTCCAAAGGTTTGATTTCCACTCTGAAAGGGGAGATTTTTCTGATATACGCTTTTAGTAGGAATGCTCATCTTAGAAAATTTCCCATAGTTCTTAAATCTTGAGGGTTTAAACCCCTTCTTCTTGAATCTCAAACTAGTTTTGTTCTTCCAGTCGTCATGAGGTTCTGTCTTATTCTTGAATTGTTCATAGCAATACCTTTCCTTCTAGATAGTGTCTTCTAAGGTCTTGGGCTCATCAAATTCAATTATGTCTCGGAAGGACAGAGGAAGTCCACTAATAAATCATTGCATCTTTACCTTTTCATATTTGATGTAGGGAACATACCTTATCAACTCAAGGAATTTGTTGATATATTCATCTATTGTGAGTTGTCCCAACTTGAGTTCATAGAAATCCTTAGTCTTCCCATCAAAGTATTTATCTCACGGATACTTATTCTTGAAGTATTTCTCAAATTTTTTCCATGAAAAGTCCTTCTCATGGATTCCTTTCACATTCCTAAGGTCCTCCCACCAAATGGAGGCATTTCCATTTAGGTTAAAAATATCCATTTGAACCTTTAAATTTTTGGAGTAGTCATGGACTCTGAAGTACTTCTTCAAGCCAAGAAGACAAAATTTTTCTTCTTCCCCCTTCTTAATTTCTCCATCGAAAGTGGGTGTTTTGGATTTCTTGAACTCTTCAGTGTCATGGCTCTTGGAATGTTTCCTTTTATTTCTTTTCATCTATGAATGTGAACTAGTTTTTCTACTAGAATATTCCTTGGAGTTGTCAGTTTCCTCACCAGAGGATTCTTCCGATGATTTTCCCTTGGCTCCATGTTGCGCCTTCTTTGAAGTGATCCTCCTCATGTGGCCACTTTTAGGACCATGCATTCTTATCTAAGGTGGACTTTGGGATTTCTTAGTACAATATATATCCACCTGACTAGATGTTGGTCCATATTGCAACTGAATTTGTGTATTTGATAAGCTTTGGCATAGCATTGCATTAATTTCAGTTTTCTATTCCTGCTCTTTTATCAACCTTTCATTGTCATCCTTACAACTCTGTAATTATTCAATGATGATTCTTACAGTTTCATCCAAATATGGAGGGGTTTCCACTACCCTCCTTTCATCAAATTATTCCTCTCTATTGTGGGAGCCTTCCCCCAAATCATGGTGTATAACCATCCTTTATGTTGTAGTTTTCCCGTGGTCCATTGATGGCTTGAGTGATGATAAACAAAATTCTGCTAGTTAATGATCCACTAGTTTATGAACAACACACAATTCATATTTTCCTAAACATAGAACAAAAACATAAAGTTTCATTCCTTTATTTATTATAGGTTTAACTAAGACTCTTAGGAATGGGGTAGGATAAGGTGTTACCCCTAAAAGTTCTCCAATAATATTTTTAAGCAACTCGGTCATGAGCCCAAGTAGGCCAAGTTTTGTAAACTCGCTCTGATAGCAATTTGCAACACACCTGACCCATAAGTACCCTTTCTAGGGATGGGGCATCAAAATTTCTCTTACTTTAGTTGTCGCAAATCATATCTCCAAGATCTGCATTCTCTTATACTCAACCATAGCTCTCTAATGACTACTACGAGACTCAAAACTGAGCTCTGGATTGCAAGTTATGGCCTCCCAAAGTTCTTCGAGCATTATGAAACATGGGCCACGTGGTGCCCACATGGATCCACCTCATTAGTATTGTCCCCAAGTTCCTACATCCAAAGGGGAGGTTCATCCACCATCCACTCCAATGATGGAACACAATCTTCATTTAACACATGAGCTAGAGGGAAGTTCAGAGTTTGACGCTTCGACGCTGAATGCCCCTTCTTCTTTTTGCATGCCTATAATCCAGAGTCATGAATTCACTAACTCTTGAAGGAGAACAAAATATATCCATGTGTCTCTCACCTTCATGCCTTTTAGTTTATCCCTGATGTTGCATCCCAAACCTTGGGAGTCCCTAAGTCTCGGACTCCCAAACGGTCCACCCTCGCACGCAGTGATGTACTCGACCTAGAGACAAGGACAAGTGGGTCGCAAGCACTCCAATTTTCAAATGGACCAGGGGTGACATGTGGTAAGGTAGAGATGACATGTGGCCCCTATAGTGGGGGACACATGTCACATTTTAATGGGAACATAGGGTCTGTGAAACATACAAATCCAAGTGACATGTGGCACATCAAACGTGGGTCCACATCGCCCCAGGTGATGCTAGCGTACCATGTCACCCCCAAATAATATCCTTCCAAACTCTTTGATATCATGATCAAGGTGTGTCCACATAAACTCTGGATCTATGGCCTTCATTACTTCGTAAGTTCAACATTTAGGGTATCCGTGATGTGATTTCCTCTTTTCTTTCAGAGTGGTCTGAGTCGGGCTAAACATGTTCTAGATCTAATGGTCAGGGAAGATCCTGAAGGGTCCCTAGATATATGGTTCTCAACACTTCGCAACTTTGGCCTTTGAGGTTTTGGAATTATGGTTGCTCCACTCTCTCGAAGGAGGCATTCATCAAAGTACCGTATGCATGCCCCTCCACTGGATGATCGGATGGTTAAGAAGGGTTATTAATGAACTCCCTCGATCCATGTCTCTCAACACTTCAAAAATTTGGAATTCAGGGATTTTGGTGCTATAACACCTTTGTTCTCTCGAAGTAGGACTTCATCGGACTTACCTTAGTGTAGATCCAACAACCAAGGGGACTCCCAAATACCCTCGGATCTATGGCTTGAGTTACTTTTCGATTGGTAATGGGTCATGGATTAATGGTGGGGAAGGTCTATTCACCATGGTTAGGGAGACTACCAGGTGTTGGTAAACCTCTTGGGTAACTGTAACAATCAGTTTTCTCTGACCAATTTAACAATGTTAAGGTCGAAACACTCCGAAGCTCTAAACTCCCATAGTTTCGAAGCCAGAAAGGCTTAGATCCTTTCGAGCCTAACATAGCATTCCCAGACCTTGGTCACATGGGTTGTTTGAAAATTCTCATGGGCTACACACTAATCTATTAGCTGTGAGTTGATTATAGTCATGGGCATGAGCCCTATGTCATATGAGTGAAAGGTATGAAGCAAGCACCCTCCTTCCATAGGGTTTGAACTTAGTATTTTTGTGAAGGTAGACTTTATACGTTGGTAGGAATTAAGCATCCTAGTAAATACTTCCTTGACACTCTTCCAGTCTTACATTCCATAGCTCTCTAGCTGCTAAGATGAGGAAAGAAGAATACCATTCAAAGGAATGGGTTAACAGAGAGACAATACATATTTCTACCTTAATCATTCAATACATAACTAAATCATAGCCATATAAATATATTCAATCATCATTTCCATTTCAATACACAAGTATGAAAATACTTATTAGAAACCAGAAATCGTGAAGTGACTACTGAAAGGGGTGTATGTTTCCACCCAACCATAGGCACAACCACTCATGAATGGATTTACCGTTGGCCACCCCTGAGCTAGACAACGATGATCTGAGAGGGACTCTTTATTCTTGCTCAACTACATTAAAAAACAGAGGTTACTCTCCTCCTCCCACAGGATCCTGGAAACTGGTTTTCTCTGTACCAAGCAAGGAGGTCTCCATGAGTACTTCCACAGTCACTTATCAACCCTGTTTATCAGATTGTACTGAAAACGCTACTAGGAGCCTCTTGTAGACAAAACAATCTTATTTCTCAGTTCTTCCTTTAACGAGAGAGATGGAGGAACTCTTTTCTCTTCTTTATATTGGTCTCTTGACTCTGCTTCTTCACACAGATCTGCCTCTGCCCACGAATTACCACTTTTCTTTCATTCCTCAGCAAGGTTTCATGGGTTCGAATCCCCAACTCATGGTCAGGTTTGGAAGTCTTGCAGATGGGTAATCCAGTATGGTATTGGTTTGGTGGGGGGTCATCTCAACCATTTATGGTTCCCCTCACCATCTCTCTCATAGCATCATTGTCTATGCTAGAAAACCCCCCTTTCATGAGTTATGCAACACTTATAATAACAAAAAATACATGCATTGACCTTTTATAACAAAAATGTTCATCAAATCCAACATTCACACATATCTAGTCTACCATAGTCTCTTGGTGAGTTATAGTTATATTTACAAACTAGGGGAAACATGGCTATTACATTCCCTAGTATATAAGAACCCATTATTTGATCTATTAGGTCAATCTATGATAAAGGGAATCACGGATCAACTGGCGTACGTTTCCCCCACCTCACCCTAAAGAAACTAAGGAAAGGATGTGGGATTTGTATCGGCTCACCTAATAGAAATCCAATCACCTAAAGATATACATCACCTATCAATTGACCATGGAAAGGAAATACCCCAAATATATATAAATCCATTTCCTATCCTATCAATATCAATATCTACAGAAAAGTAGAAAGAGTTGATGAGCGTACCATCCCCTTATATATGTTGCATCTCTTTCTTTATTCATTCCTTAGTAGGGTTATTATTAATGTAACATTCCTTTTACTGACATAGAGTGTAATATACCTAGTAAATTAATGTAATATATACCTAGTATATTAATGTAAATGATAAGTCAATGACCTTTGGAAAGAACATGACTTATCATTCCCCATGAGTATTTATATACACTTATTGTATTTCATATGATGTCAAGTAAATATGTAAAATCATAATAAATAAATATTATTTATTATGGTTATATGGAATTATGTTATTTTTTCATGATGTTCTCATCAAGTGGACCACCATATCCACTTCATTTGGTATCAAAGAAAGTCTCGATCCATATTTTTTCCAACCCCATCATTTCATAGTTTCTTTGAGAAATCCAAGTCATTGACCAGGTTAGGGCATTTTTCCACTTAAAAACAAAATCATAAAACATTAGCATTGAAGAAATAATGCTTCCGCTGCTAGAAAATTAAAAGAAGTTACAACCAGATATCAAGAAGAAGAAAGAAAAAAACTAAAACTAAAAAATAAATGAAGGAAAAAAAAGGAGAACAAAAAATAAAAGAAAGAAAAAGGAAGAACACAAAAAAGGTAATTTAAAAGAAAAAGTATAAAGAAGAAGGAAGAGTAAATTCTGATTCTACTCTTTGTGGTTTATAGGCCCATGGTTTTGGAAAACCATTGGCCCATGGTATTTCCCTACAACATTAAAAAATAATTTACGGTGGTAACATTTTACAATTTTATTACACGTGGGGTTGAAGCCAAAATAAAATTTCAATGACCTAAGCCTTTTGGAGTAATATTAATTCAACCTCAATTAACTTGTGTAAAGGATATTCATAAAGAAAAAGTAAGAAGAGAAGGTATTAAAATAAAGAGATAACTTTTCATAAGTTACAAAGTTACTTTAAATAAAAAGTGATAAGGTTTAAAAGATAAAGGGAATTATTAAAGTTGCTTAATACCTTTTATTAAATTGGAAGCCAACCCAAGTAATATTCATTCTATTCAAAGGAGGAATAAATATTGATAAAGGATACATATATTGAATAATAGAGAAAAAAAAGGAAATCGTGAACAAGGAATTCAATATATAAATCTAAATTTTGGATGAAATGCCCTTTTTGTGAAATGGAGGTTGAGTATATGAATTTTTTTAAAAATCACAATAGTTTTTGTCCAAATTGTGGGAAATCATTTATAATGGAAGAATATCAAGATAACTCACAAAGGAAATCACCAATATTAAAAGGAGAACTAGGAAATTATAAATACATCAATAGCAAATTACATTTGGAAATTGAGATGGAGAAATATTTTAATGGTTTAACAAAGAAAAATAATCTTTACTTCGAAGAGAGAAATCGTGAACTCATCACACAAATTGAAGAACTAGAAACCAAAAAACTAAAAATGGAAAAAGACTTACTAGAATTAGAAGAGGAAATATCAGGATTAAAAAATCATAATCAAAATTTACTAGTAAAAATAAGGAATTCAAAAGACAAGAAACAAGAGAATAAAAATTCAGAACAAGAAAATCAAGGTCTCAAAGAGAAATTAACCAAAAAAGAGGAAGAAATCTCCTGCCTAAGGAACCTTAATCATAAATTGATTGAGCAAATTAAAAAGGTGAAATATGAAAATACAAAGAATCAAGATATTATAAGTGAAGTCAAAAAATCAGATAATGAGGAAGAACTTTTATGCCTAAGGGCTCATAATCAAAGTTTAATCACACAAATTAAAAAGTTTAAGAGTGATAAGAAGTTACTACAAAACGTGTTAGATCAACTTATCAACAAAGAATCATTGGTTGATAAAGAGACAATGACTGAACCTATGGAACTAGAGAATTCTTCAGATGTAAACATCCCAATTATGGATAAAGGAATTAATACAGACCTAGTCAACCTTACAACTCAAAAGGATGCAAATCCAACTAATGTAAATAGGTCTTAAAATGTTGAAGTACAAATAAGTCAAGGGTACATAGAAGACTCAATTCCAAATGTTAATCAATAGAAAGCTAGAACTATAAGAAGTAAATATCAAGTTGCAAGGATACCTTATCGACATTCTAATCACGAAAGTCGATACTTCAACCAATAAATGTATCAACAAAAATAGATGATCTATATTCCAAAGAATATTTCTTCCACTAAAAATGGTGCTCAAAGTAGAAGTTATCAGGGGATTCGACATACACCAAGTATTTTCCAAGAACCCTATAAACGCACAGTTTCGCAGAAGATCAAATTAGGGTGGGAAGACTCCTTTACAATTCGATAGTTTTTCTCAGCTCTTAAAGGATTCTATTGTCTCTGGTTCTCAATGATCATTGAATCAGAATGAAGAATCAAGAGACACTATTATAATCCAAATAAAGAGATAAGTCTTTTACATCTATCCTTTGAGCAAAAATCATTTTTAAGGGGGGAGACTTGTAATATACCTAGTATATTACATTTCTTATTATTTAATAATATGCTATTGGTTTATTATTATGTAAGTAGACATTATAATGTAGATGATAATTCAATGACAATTCATGACCTTTGGAAATAACATGACTTATCATTCCCCACATGTATTTATATACATGTATTGTATTTCATATGATGTTAAGTAAATATGTAAAATGAATAGTAAATAAATATTATTTATTATGGTTATATGGAATTATGTTATATTTTCATGATGTTCTCATGAAGTGGACCACCAGATCCACTTCATAGAGTCTTTCCTCAAAGATACAATTAGAGTTCTATTTCCATGAACTCATTTATTTTTGTGTTCAATTGGATGAACATGCTAGAGTCGATAACTCATTTGTGTTTGTGTTTGGTTGGATGAATGTGTCAGTCAAGGTTTTTGTTTGAAGGATGTAGAATCCTTCATTTATGCACATTTGGTTTTGCAGTATTTCAATGTTACAACTTATTTTTGAGTTAGAGATTGCATTCCTCGGATGACCTTGATTGAACTTAGTATAAAAGAGTAATTACATATATATAAAGAATGACCAATTATGTAGATCAAATTTTTAGGTATCTTCATTAGGTAGATTCCTAGGGAAATCAATTCAAAGAAACATCAAAAGTAATCATATATTTTGATAGAATTCGCTTAAGTCATAAATACATAGACATACATATCCCTATCCTTGATGGCTCTCCAGACTGATGCAAAAAATACATATATCATCAGGATCATGATTTGAAAATTCAGAAAGGGGCATGATGGAGAATGTTTTCTTTAAATTAATGCCATCATTTTTAAATTGAAAAGAAACAAAATAAGAGTTTGACATAATCATTACCTTGCAGTAAATTAATTCAGTTTTCCTTCTATGTTAAAATTTGGAATTGATGACATGAGATATTGACATAACCATCACCTTGCATTGAAGTGCCTCGGTATCATAGATATCTAATACAACTTGAGAAATGATTTTGTCCCTTTCCAACTTACAAAATAGGTTAGCATTTCTAATGACATCAAATGAACTAAATAATAATGCATGTGTTTCATAGGTTGTGTTCCTAAAAATATCACTTTCTTCTTCATAATATTGAAATGAATTAAATTGAATGAAAAAATTTACCTTATTCTTGTAAGAAATGTTTCCCTCACTTTGCATCAAACTAAAATATAACCATAAAGTAGTTTTATCATGAAAATTCTAAATCCCTGTATGTATAATATGCTCAACAAATAGATCAGGATACAAAGAGTAGAAGTTTTAAGAATGTAAATATCTAAATCCTCCCCTTTTAATAGAAAAACCTTCATTAACTACAAGGGAAACGTTATCATGAAAACCTTGATTTAATGATAAGTTCACTGTCAAAAAAACGGGACCTTGTTTAGTATCAAAAGAATAAAATGTGATATCACCATTAATATAGCCATCAATTACACCTTCAATTTTGAGGCCTACTTGAGAAGAAGGTATTGAGTCATCTTCCACCATATCTCCTTCAATAAGTGTTTCAGTTTCAATGTTTGATATAGTATTTAAATCCTCAGATTCATCCTCTTGTTCCTAAAACTGTATATCTAAAATGTTTCGTTGTATGATAATTCCAACATTATTAACGAACTCAATAAAATTATAACTTGAATCAACATAAACTAATGACATAATATCTTTAGCAACATGCATATCAAGAGAAACATCAATTTCAAGTTTGTCATTATTTTCCCAATCCTATGGGTTAGAAAGTGAATTAAGATAGAGAAACCAATCTAAATATTAAGATGATTTTTTTTTTTTACCAAAGTTTGTTGCCACTTTTTTACATTGCATTTTTCATGAAATAATTCTTTGTGTAGGTTCCAATTAAGAGTCAAAAAATGAGATCTCTAGGTATTGAATTTTTCACATTAAAATGCGTCACTTTGAAACATCACACTAGATCATGGAAATAGAGCCTTAGAACATGGAAATGAATGCTACTAGAACCCACATTGAGAAAGAGATGATTGCATGTGAACATGAGGCCACAACCAACAAACCAAATTTGCAATGTTTCTAATGGATTGCAACATTGTTGATGTTTATATTGGTCAAGATCCAAAAAACAACCGCATGAGGATATTAATCCCCTTGTGTTTTTATAGAGGTGGTACTCCTCTTTTGTTGAAATATTTATCTTGATGATTGAAATATTGAAATAGGGGGTACTTAAAAGAAACCCAAATATTTATTTCTCAACAAAATATAAAATAATATAGATTTAAATATAAAATATTCACAAATAGAATTCCTGAGAAGAGGAACAAGAATCATTAAAGACTAAAATACAAAATATGAAAAATAGTGTACAAAAATAAATAGCCATTATATGAAAAATAATATAATTCTCACATCTATCACAATTTCATAATTTTGATCACATTCATAAGAAGGAAAGACAAATCCCCACAATTGAGAGAACTTTAAAAAAGTATTTCATTCAAAATATGAGATAATATGATAGGTGCACTTCAAACATCCCATGCTCAATAACTTAGAGTTTGAGAAGTAATTGAAATTACACCCTAAAATAATTCTCTTGGGAGTTCAAAAAATAATAGTCTTTAATAGTTTGTAAATAAAATAAAAATAGAATTGGTCCAAATGGACTCGGATGGGGCTCCCGTGGACCATAAATTAAAAGTGGAACAAGGATGAGCCTGAAAAGAAGAAAGAAATAAATGATCAGAAATCGGTTATTTTTCCCCAGGAATGACAAGACACAACTGGATGATTCCTAAAGGAGAAGAGAAAATGAATAGAGAATGATGTGATCACTTTAATCATTGTGATGGATTTATCACACTCATTATTTGTTTTCCAATGATCATTTTAGATTCTCTTGTGTTAAGATTCTTTGATTGGTTGTAACTACCAATTCTTTATTTTCTTCATTTATTTTGATTAAATCATTCTTTAACTAATTCGCAATATAATCCCTCATAGGTGCGGAAATTATTTCTTGCTTTACTCCTATGTTGAATAATGAATCCTATATTTCTCATTAGTCAATTGAAATTTAATGTAAAGTATCTTCTATATCCTCATTCTTGTTTACAAAATTGACTAACAAAATTTCTACTTCAAACTCTGAATACTCTGTTAAACTGTAAAATATTTCGACCGATGTAGATTTTAATGATTCCATTTCTTCCTTGAACTACTCCTTGAACATGAATATAGAATTTAAAATTATATTTGGGTGATTGAATTCTCTAGTTGTTCCATACAAATCCAACACAACTAACTTTAAATAACATTCTCCCCTCTTGACACTTATAGTGTCAAAATAAACCAATATTTCCTTTAAACATTTTATTCTTTTAATCCAAAAAGCTTTTAATTGTTTTATATGAATCAAGGAGGGTAGGTATTCTTATTTTCTTTCAAGTTCACTCATGTTTGAAATTTTAATAACAAAAGTAGTAATTTTCCCTTTATAAAACTCATGATTTTCCAAATCAACTTGAAGGAACTGTTTCAAATTTGTCATTTTTTATGGGAAAGAAATAAAACTATTCACTAGTTGCCATGTCTCAATAATTAAATACATTCTCTTATTATTATTTTTTCCAACATACCTTCTAACTGCAACAAGTAGGTTTGATGTCCCTCTTAATTTTGAAGTGTACTTTCTTCTTCTATCAAGAGTATTCTATGGTTGCATTGTAGCGATGGGGATAATGAATATGGGTGGGGGCATTAAGGCAATCTCCAATTATCTAATCCTGTATCTGAGAGTATACTTTTCACTCTCCATCTCACCAACATAAATTTTAATGGATTCACCTGTATCCTCATGGATCTGCACAATTATTTATGGTGGAACCCCATTTAGGTCAAGTTACAAGAGTATCTTTCCTTGAGCCTTTTTATTTCTTGTATTAGTTTTCTCAAAAACTAATTTCTTTGAAACTTTATCAAACATGTCATTATGCACAGTCGTGGATTCCTCCTCAAATAAAAATGGCTCTTGTGTGACCAATTATGTTGCAACTTCTCTTCTTTCTTTCACTCTTTTCTCATCATTAGGGAATTCTATGTCCTCAATTCTTGCATCAAGATCCATGTCTTCGAGAGAAATTTCATCTTCAGGTTATATATTGTTCTCCTCTTGGTAATTTGTTTGTATTTTTCCCTTAGTAACTTTAAGCTTATGAGGTCACTACAAACTTCCCATAGGAGGGTTAGTCTAACCTCTGTCATTAGAGTTGTAAATTAATTATTTCTTCTACTCTTTCATTGTAGGTTGGGTTCTCTATTTTGATGGACTAGGTTTTTGTAAAAAAATGGAACATCCTATAGTCATTTCATTTCCAACGTTTCCACATTGTCGACGTGGTTTAGTGGTGCTGACCATAGTTTCAATATATTCATGATTCCTTTCAGTGTGAAGTGCCCAAGGAATCTAGTTATCCCCTTGTTTTTATTCAAATTAAAAATTATTTTCAAATGCCACATTGTACCCCACATAAATCATATGATTATTGAATTTATTTTCAGGTTCGAACCCTTTGAATTCATATGCTAATTTCAAGTTAATTAGCCGAATTGAAAAGAAAAATCATCAATGTTTGTAATGCTTTCCAATACAATTTCTCCAATCTTCTAGGGAAGAGGGATACATTTCTTTTTATGTTTTTCAAGGAAGAAATGAACCCAAAATATATATTCTCTGCACACTTATGCCATAAACATTTTATCTGACACATAGTATGGAAGGTATGATGGTTTTTCTTTAGAAAAATAAACCCAGATGACACTAAATTGTTCCATTGGCTCAAAATTTCCTCTTTTTCTAGAAATGTCGCCACTTCTAAATATAGTCTTGAGGTACTTGAACCAAAAACCAACATCTTAAAAGGAGAAACAAATGAATTATGCACTTTGTAAAAATGGTACATAGCCTTTTCTTTTCATAAGGAAGGGTACCATGTGTGAACTGGGTCAATTTTGCAATTAACATATTTTTGTAAATACAACCCTTTCAAAACGTGACAGTATGTGATAGAAAATATTAAATACAAGTACATATAGAATTTATTTTTCTTTCTAAAATTTGATAATTGAAAAGATCACCAGAGGTAATATTCTCCCAATCGAAAACTGTTTTTTCATGAATGGAGAAATATAATATGTACAGATCCATACTAGGAATTGTAGTAATTGATTTTTGTCCAACAAACCTAGAGCAAATCCATGCCATTTATCAGTAGGGATACCTTAGCTAGATGATAATTCTTCTAACATTATGGCTAGATATTAAATATATCCTTGCAAGAGCTTGATTCCACCATTTCTCCCCTTCAAGAACTCTTTAGCTTCATCCCCTTTAAATATAATCGTTGGCTTTGGAAGTCTAATAATTCTTTTGAAAAAAAAATGTCTTAAAGAAAATGGGGATCCATGATCCATGTGGACATCTATGTTTGCCCACCTATTCCACTGGCTCAAGCTACAGTTTCCATCTTGGCAGTTTTTCTACAGTTTTTCGGGTCCCAAATGTTTGGGGCCATTTTGAGGCCCTAAACGGCGTATTTTCGTCTTGGAAGCAACTGACTAAATATTGTTGGGATGTATTGGCCATTTGGAATGTGTACGCTTCAGATAGAACATTCTGATATGGTACCAAGCACCCTAAATGGAGATCATATAAAAAAAAAATTCACCCTCGGAAAGTTGACGTATCAACTACTACCATCAAAGCTCACAAACCTTTTGGTGTTTGATTTTTCAGGGTTAGAGTTTCAGATGTTGAGGGTTTTTTAATTTATGTTTTATGTTAAAAGTTCCTTTGGAACCTCATTTTAATTAACTTCTTTTGAATGAGCGTAGTCAACACATCTCTCTTCAGAGATAAGCTACCACCATTCTAGCTAGCTTGTGTGATTTTCATTTTATAGTCTTTTGTATTCCACATAATCATTAATAGAATCTGAGTTTTACTATATTAATGTGTTCCTTGAAATATCTATGTTTATCTCCTTGTCATATCTATGTTATATTTCTACCTTCATGTCTTTCTCAAAATAATCTGGATCAATGGTATCAGAGGAGTCTGCTCCTTATCGTTCTTAGTGCATGTCCCCGATGAGGTCAAGGTATAGAGGGTTGGGTCTCGATATTGTTTCTATTGAGGAAAAATACTCTTTACTACCCAAGAAATGTCCCATGGCGGAATAAAAGAGGGATGACGAAGCATGATATCCTATCAAACTGTTTCTCAAGGAATCCCTCATGCGACATAGGAATGAAAGGATGGATACTTTCTCCCAAATCCTTCGATGATTGTCGAACAAAATGAGGAACCTTCAACCAACAGTCCCTTTGGAGGTGTGAAACCCTTTAAGGTACAAGTTAACTTTGATATTCCTTTATTTTAAGGATATCTATAAACCTATGATTTGGAAAAATGGTTAAGTCTAGTGGAGGGTTATTTCTTTGTCCAAAATGTTTCAAACAGTGAAAACATCACCTGTGTTCTCCTTATGGCCATTCCAAATGTTAGATATTGGTGGGATACTTATTGTGAGAAACATGTGAAGGATGAGTCTTCAATTTTAGGTCCAACACCTACTTGGGTGGATATTTTTTATTCCCTTAAGGAACAATATTACCCTATTGAAAACTATGATGAATAGTACATGAGATGGACCACACTACGTCAAGAGAGGGGACAAATAATTTTGGAGCTCAAAAATACCTTCCATACCTTGCACACCAAGTTGGGTATAAAATAATTTGATTGAAATATGGTTCTTAAATATTGTAGGGATATACATAGGTATATCCAAAACAAAATGGATTTTATGGACATCTTGTCATTGGGAGCCACTTATCCATATGCTGTCAAAATCGAGAAAAAATTTAAGCAACAGAAGAAGCAACATTTCAGGTCTACAAATCCGCAACAACTGAAGTATGGTAAGGGGGGACCTAACTCCCAAGGAAACATATAAAGTGAGGATGTACNAGGACAACCAAACCAAGCCACCAACAAAGAAGGGTAATGGGAAGTCGAAGAAGAAAACTGGAAAATGGTGCAAGTTCCATAAAATCCCTTGGAATAATATTGATGAATGTATCTACAAACAATAATTGTTGTCTAATATGAAATCCTCAGGGTCATATGTTGAATCAGATTCTGATTCAAAATTTGAAAAAGAAAAACAGATCATTAATGCAGAACCCAATGTCATCATCACTACCAAAAAATCCTATACATAGGAACCAGAGGATCTTGAAGAAGGGGAACACCTCTTTCTCTCATAGATGAGGGTGAAGGGGACACCACTCCATTTCATTGCTGAAAATGATATCCAGAAGAACCTAATATCAATTGAGGTTGTCAAGAGGTTGAACCTAACAATGGCATTCTATCCTCATACATCATCGGTTGGCTAAGCCATGGACAAGACATTCACGTCAGCCAACAATGTCGCCTCGACTACAACATCAAACTGTTCAAAGATGAGATATTATGTGATGTTTTCCGCCATGAAGTTTTTTATGTTTTGTTAGGATAACTATATATGTGGAAGTGTCATGTTCTTTATGAATCTAGGCCTCGTAGTGTCATTATTACTTTGGGAGTTCAACTCTACAGGGTACCAGAGGCAGTCCCAACTACTACAGTCTCTTTGATATCCGTGAAGTAGTGAAAAAAGGTGGTCTCTTAGAATGGGATATTTTTCCTCCTTATGGTTAAGTTGGAAGGTGAATGAAATGTAACTACAACCTCCAAAACCTCTACATAGGGTCAACATACACAATAGAAGCAAGTGGAAAAGATAGTAGAAGAACATAAAGACATATTTGCCTCACCTATTTTGGTGGTTGTGCACTTTCGGGAAAGACACTCAATTTATTTGACACCTGGTTGTCCTTTGCCTAACAAACCTATGTAAAAGAATTATGTTATGGAGAATGAAGAATTAAATGCTATATCAAAGAGATAATTTTCAAGGGGAACATCAGACCAAGATCCTCACCTTGTGGGAGCCCACTTGTGTTGGTACATAAGAAGGATGGGACATGGTGACTTTCTATTGATTACATATCCATGAAAAAATTCACAGTCAACAACCAATACTCAATCCCTCAAATTGATGATATTCTCAATCACCTGAAAGGAGCCAATATTTTCAGTGAGATTGATATGAAGTTAGGCTACCACCAGTTGTTGATTGAGAAAACTAATGTATGGAAGACATCCTTCAAGTCTAAATAAGGTATATTCAAGTGGATGGTAATTCATTTTGACTTGAATAATTCCTCGTCCACATTTATGTGGATGATGTATGACATATTGCAACCATTCACAAACTCCTTTGTGGTCATGTATCTGGATGAAATCCTCATATTCAACAAAACTTGGGAGGAACATTTGAAGCATATTCAACAAGTATTGGGCACCCTACGATTGCACAAGTTATATGAAAATTTGGAGAAGGGTTCATTTGGAATGCAGAGAATCCAATATTTGGGATAAATTGTGGATGAGTAGGGTGCACATGTGGATCCAACCAAGATCCAAGTCATCTGTGATTGTCCAGCCCTGAATACAATGAACTACCTCTGTAGGTTCTTGGGCTTTGTCAATTTCTATCAATGGTTTGTGTTGGGGTTCTCTCATATCGCTTGGTTCCTAAGCCAGGTGACCAATGGTGGAGCGAAGGATAAGTTTGTCTTTGTTGCACCCCAACAGAAAGCATTCGAGGATTTGAAATTCTACCTTTACTCAGTACCATTCCTTATTCTTCCAGACCTGAAACAACCATTTGAGATTGAGACAGATGCCTCATATTATGCTATCGGTGTAGCCCTCACACAACATGGGCATCTCATAGCCTATCAAAATGAAACATTATCTGATGTTGTTCATAGATACCCCACCTATGACAAAGAGATGTACTCCATTTTACAGGCATGTTGACAGTGGAAGAATTACATTCTGGGGAAGGAAATGATCATCCATACTGATCACAAGCCTCCGAAATTCTTACAAACACAAGGAAAGTTACATAATGATCTCCATCAAAAGTGGTCCACATACCTGCAACAATTCCACTTGAACATTGAGTACAAAAAAGGAAGCCCCAACCATGTCATAGATTTCCTCATTCAACTCCTGGTTGTGTCACTAACCATAGTTCTTAACTCCTGTAGGAATCAAACATATAGGTGTCCAAAATTATGCAATAATGACTCTAAATTTTTTGTTTCATATCAGACAATGAGCGCAAGAAAAATAGTTCTAGAGTTTCATCTCTAGGATTCATTGTTATTCCATCTGATCCATATCTGTGTTCCTTCAAGAGAGCATGCAAAGCTAGTATGGGAAGCTCATTACAGCTAGGAAACATGATATTTGTTTGTATACAAAATAATTGTAGTACTTCAAAATAATTTTTATTCGCTGAAGCTTCGAAAACATGTCCACAGGTACATCAGATTATCCACTGCCTTTTCCATTTCAAAGCCTGCGATTAAGAAATAGGGGCTATACACCCCTCTTCCTACTCCATATAGGACTTGGGAATCCATTTCCATGAATTACATGTTTGTTGTACCTTAAAGCAAGCATGGGAATGACTTTGTATTCATGTTCATGGATTGATTCTCTAAGATGGAAATTTTGGCACCTTACAAGAAGAGCATCACAACTAAGGCCACCTCCACAGTCTTGTATGGGTTTTATTTGAACATGTTTTGGTTCATTTTGGGATCCCATGAACCATTAT
This sequence comes from Picea sitchensis, assembly GCA_010110895.2. Taxonomy (NCBI): domain Eukaryota; kingdom Viridiplantae; phylum Streptophyta; class Pinopsida; order Pinales; family Pinaceae; genus Picea; species Picea sitchensis. The sequence goes on along the minus strand of SNQJ01S0033305.1, from coordinate 15,518 downwards.
ATTAGATCAAGACAATGGGCTCCTAATCACTTTTTGGTCCAACTTATGGTCAATGATGGACACCAAGATGGCTTAATAGAATTCCTTCCACCCACATATTGATGGAAAAATAGATGTAGTCAACAGGATGATTGTTCATATCCCAAGGATGTACAATTCCAAACATCCACACACAGGATGAAATCATTCCTTATGTTCAACATAGATACAATATATCCCTCCACAACTCTATTGGCCACAACCATTTTTAGGTGTGCTTGGGGCTCCAACTATTGACCCCCTGTATTGATGTAGCTTTTCCCATTGCAGCTGCATATGAAGAGTCCTCCCATTATTAGATCGAGGTTGATCGATAAACCAAATTTTTTGAGTGAATCTAGCACATCCAACAACAAGTTCATGATATTTTATAGAAATCCAATGCCAAGTACAAGCAACACCAGGATCAACATTGGGTATCACACACGCTTCAGGTGGGAGATAAGGTATCGTTGCATTCACAAAAGGAGCACCTCACATGACCCCATATGAATCTATGCCCACCTCGATATAGGTCTTACAACATTACCAAGGTTTTGGTTGAGAATGATTTTGAATTAAGTATTCCTCCTTTCCTTGGCTTGTGCCCAATATTTAATGTGGAACTGCTTTGACCATATTTTCCACCTCTCATAGACACTTCAGATGTGGTCAAGCACTTGTCCCCTACATAACTCAATCCTGACTGCATTGAATATGATATAGCTAATAGAATCATGGACACCAAGATGAATGGCACCCGTCAATATAAAATCCAACTCTATTAGGTCATCAAAGTAGGACAATTTATTCATTAGCGCAAGTGGCTCACCAGGAGTTACATTCAATAGACGTTTCCCCATATGATGGAGGAACTTGACACAATGGAGACCATTTCTTCCTAAGGGGGGAGGAATTATCCAAATGGACATTGGTTTCTTCCCACCTATTCCACTAGCTCAAGTTGCAGTTTCCATCTTGGCAGTTTTTCTACAATTTTTCGGGTACCAAACTTCCAGGGCCATTTTGAGGCCCTAAACAACATTTGTTTGACTTGGAAAGGCCCTACAGATCCCTGATGGGATGTGTTGGGTTGTTCATAATGTGTACTCCTAGGCTATACCTTTTCAATGGGGTACAGAGTGCCCCAAACAAAGATCGTATGCAAAATTTGCACCCTTGGGAAGTTGACGTACCAACTACCCCCATCGGGGCCCACAAACCTTTTGGTGTTTCATCTTTCGGGTTTAGGGTTTTTGGATGTTTAGGGTTTTCTCATTTATTATTTATGTTAAAAATACCTTTGAGCCTCATTGTAATCATCTTATTGTGAATGATATAGTTGACACATCTCTCTTCAAAGATAAGCTACTGCCATTCTAGCTAGCTTGTGTGCTTTTCATTTTACATTCTTTTGTATTCCAAAAAGTCATTAATAGAATATGCGTTTTACAATATTATTTTGTTCCTTGAAATGTATATGTGTATCTCCTTCTTATGTCTCTGTTATATTTCTTCTTTCATGTCATTCTCAAAATAATATGGATCAATTCACCCTGAAGCTAAATTATCCATTAGTTTTATCAAACTTCTCTATACACAAAGAAACCTGTTCTTTGCAGTCGAATACTTCAGGAACACAACCTAATGAAACAATCATGAACTTTCAAATATGATTAGAATTTTTCTCAGGGAGCAACAATGTTGAATAATACTTGTAGGCTCTTGAACACTGGAATTTATGGTCCTCTCATCCAAAAGTATTGAGTGTATCTCCGCAAAACTACTCTCTCCTTCTCGTTGTCATGGTAAGTGATGTTAGCAAACTATTATGCAATTACTTTCAAAATGTTTTTATCAAATTTATACCATTTATTATACAATACTTTGAATCCTTTACTTTGAATAATTTTATTTATTTTTAACATAAACAGTTGGGATTTTATATATTAAAAAAGATCAATAGTTTTCAAAAATACATATGGCAGAGTAGTGAAATATTTGCATACCTCCTGAAAAACCAACTTTATTTGGAATAATAAAGAAGTTTCTACAACCAGCCCATAAGAACTGTTATTTTTCCATGTGAAAATGGCTACAAACATGTTCAAAATTAACAAAAAATTGCATTTCATTGAAAACCTGACTAAAGATTTTGAAAAGACTCTGGATCCTCCTCTGGATCTTCTTGATGTGCCACTATATTCACCTCTGGATGGTGAATTCATTCAATTGGGTTTGGACAAATGGGGACTAGCACTGGTGCAGGAGGGGTCAAGGGATGTTCATTGCTGGCAGCTGAATAGAAGGTTGAAGGGATCCTTGACCCAACTAATCCATTAGAGTTCTTTGGCTATTGAGGATGGTTTAGAATATTTTCCAATTCCTGAGAAACTACTCCAATTTTCCTTGTATTTTTATTAATTCCTCTAAGTGAAATTGCAAGTTCATAATTGTGCCACAGTTCTTGCTGGTGCAGTTGGGCTTGTAGATTCACCAGTTCCTCTTCCAATCCTTGATTTTCTTGTTGAAATTCACGGTGTCTGGTGTCTGTGCGCTCCTCTGCTTGTTTGACATCCACAAACGGTGAGCGAAACTATTCCTGGATATCCTCCGAGACAAACGTCGGGCAAGAGAAAGGAGCTCTGGATATTCTCCACATTTTGATGGAGAGGCTCAATATTAGGCTGGTTAGAAAAGCATTGTAGAATTGATGAAAGAAAACGAAAAAGGAAGGAAGAGAAAACATACCAAAATGCAAGAGAATAGCCCTGTGTTTCAATGTATTGGCATTGAACGTAAGAAGGAGGAGCCATAATTGTAGAAACAATGTACCCTTAATGGAAAATGATACTAGAAACACCCACGAGTTGAGTTGAGTTTACACAGGGAAGAACGATGGAGATGATTCCATGGAAATATGGTAGTGCATTAAAGGGTATGAGTGAAGCTCTGTGGGATTAATAGGAAGGACAAGAGGCTAAGGGGATGGCACGGGGAGAAGGGAGAGGGGC
>SNQJ01S0033305.1:0-12464 GCA_010110895.2 Picea sitchensis | reverse complement strand
AAAATGTGGGGGATGGGGGAAGAGGGGGGGATAGGACTGAGTTAGAGTTTGAGGGGACTAGATCCATGTTTGTGTAGGGTAGACAATGAAACTGATGAAAGTTAAGGGAGCTAGACATGCGAAGGAAATTGATTAATAACGAGTTGTCCCTATTCTAAATAATATTTTGATTTAGCTAAATGGTGAGCTTCTATGTTTTGAGAGAAGAGGATGTTGAAATAGTGGGCTCTATGGAAGAGTTGTTTCAAAGAATTGATTCGCGAGCGGAGACCACTAGAAGGCTGAGCAATAGTGGTTGAGAGTCCAAGGAGGTCCCTTATAACTATCTCAGAGTCCCTTATCACCACAAGGGTTTGAATGCTTCGTGAATGTGCAATTTTTAAACCTGTGAACATTGTTAGAGTTTATTCTCTATTATTGGTTTTTTTTTCCCAAACCCCAAGAAAAATCTACTACTTTTTTTCCATCAGAGTCATAGATGACTACCTCGCACCTACCACCCCTAGTTTGAATAATTTTTAATCTAAAACGACCTTCGAATTAATGGATGGAAGTCTCGATAACAAAGTCATTAATTACGACCTTTTTAGACTTAACTATTTTTTATCTCTATGATATTCACATTAAATATTCATTAGAGAAGGTGACAATATGAGATGGGGATTTAGCGTGAGGTGGCGGAGGATCAAAGATATGTGAAGAAAATATGGAGTAATCATGACCCTACTGACCCATAGACCCTTGGTGCAAAATCTAAAAATGACTAAGCATAGGAACTCAATTAGGATCGAGGGTAGATGACAAGAACAAAACAAATCAATGTGAACATGCAGTCCCGTGGTAGAGTTTGAAGATTTTGGCTAGTTATTGAAATGTCATGGAGGTAGAAAAGTATTCAAAATACACTAAGTATAGAGGATCGATCAGACTTAAAGGTTGTGGTGATAGATAAACGAATGGACAACTCCTTTTGACCCGCATTGAAGGACTTCAAGATCGAGGAGCTTTGGACTTTGAAAAAAATAAAATAAGTGATGTACCTGTGAGAGAACAAAATAATATAAGCGTGAGTGATTAATAAATACAACAAAATACAATGGTGCATTTTGGAGGAGGCAAATCTCTATACAAGGATGAAAATGTCTCATGAACCCGTAATAGAACAATTTTTTTTTTTAAGTAAGTAAATATACAAAGGAATACTTGTGAAAGACTTAACACACATTTGGGTCAAAAACTAGTTCCAACTGTGGGATGATAACCACTTGTGGGTTATCGAGAATCCATAATATCAACCATTGGGCACAAAGTCAGCAAATGAAAAGAGAAAAAAAAGGTTTTGAAAATATGCACAAAGAGAAGAAAATTATGTACAACATGAGACTAAAAATTTTCAAAAGAAGAAAATTTTGAGATGTTTCTCATTGATTGGTAACATTTTCACTTTCCCTTTCATATCTTTCAATAGACAAGAATTGTATCCAATAATGTTTTCAATAATATATGGACCAATCCAAAATTCTTTTAACTTTGTATGGAGAGATGATTTTTCCTTGGATTTATTTCACATTAATACCAACTGACCCTTTTGAAAATATTTTGCCGATGTGCCTTGATAAAAATATTTCTTAATAACATGTTGTCTTTGATTCATTTTCATTAATTCCTCATTTCTTTGTTCTTCCAATTGCATCAACTAATAATATCTTCTTTGAAGAGGAGAAACTTATTCTAAGTCTTGAATGTTGACAACATATGTCAAGGCATTGAAATCCAAGTGAATGGGAATTTTAGCTTCTTTTCCATATACAAATGTATATGGTGACAATCCATTACTGTCCTTTGGTGTAATTTGGCTTGCCCATAATGCGTCAATTAATTTCACATGCCAATTCCTTTGTTTCACATCAATTGTATTTTTAGGGATCTGAATCAAAGTTTTATTTGTTGATTAAGCTAAATCATTTCCTTGGGGATAATAGTTTGATGATTTCCCTATGATGATACAAAATTCCCCCCAAAATTTAGTGAACTTTGATCTAATAAAAATTGATCCATTTTTAGTGAGTAACTTCTCTAGAACTTTGAATCTTGATAAGATATTTTCTTTAAGGAAATTAATGAGCTCCTCAAAATAATCCTTTTTGAGAGCTATAACTTCTTTCCACTTAGTGAAATAATCAGTTGCAATGAGGATGTATTAATGACCCTTACTGGACTTTGGATTGATTGGTCCAATGATATATTGTACCCATTGTGTAAACAGTTCTTCAATTGTTACATGATGAAACAACATTGCTTCTCTTTTCATTTTCCGTGAAAAATTTTGGAAGGAGATGAATTTTCTAAGCATTGAATATGAGTCTTTAAAAATGGAATGCCAATAGTAATTACCTGTCATAATTTTGTGTGCAGTAGTTGTAGGTGAAAAAATGTTTGCCACAAACACCTTCATGAAATTCTCCTAGAACCTTTTGCGATTTTTTTGAATCAAAACATCTTAAGAACATTCCATCAAAATTTCTTCGAAACAACACTTTAGCAACTAAAACATAGGATTTTCCTTCATTTTCAATTCCCTTCTTTCCTTTGAAGACATACCAATTGGAAACTGGCCATATTTTAGATAAATAATAATATCCTTGTACCACTCTGATGTGCATGATGATGATCCCACACACACACACACACATATATATATATATATCTCCATTTATTGTTTCAATCCATGTCATTAGTTTTTAATAATCCTTGTCCTCTAAATTCTTTTAAGGGCTTGATATCAATATCATATTCTTGAATTTTAGCAATCTAGTTTTCCCATTTTCCTTCTCGTAATTGTATATTTAACAACATATTCATTGTAGAAGTTGGGACATAGGCTATAAAATAAGATGAAAGAATATAAGCCCTGAAATGGGCTACCGCTTTGACCAAGGAGAGAGCCTACTTTTCTATTTCTGAGTATTTTAATTCATAATCATGTAAATCATTACACATGAAACTTATTGGAAGTTCTTCCCCTATCATTATTGAAGCAATGGTTTCCTTTGAATCAAATGAATATATTATGAAATATTGATCAAAATTAGGGCTGACAAGTACTGGAGTAGTAGTGATTGCATGCTTGACTCTGGTGAATGTTGCTTGAATCTACCAAGTCCATTCAAACTTCTGATCTTTTTTCAACAACAGATTAATGGGGTTTACAATGTTTTCATAATATGGTACAAATATCCACACAAAATTTATCTTTCCAAACAAATATTGGACTCCCTTTTTATATGTCAAGGGATTCACATCATTATTTTTCTTAATTCTTTCTAGATTGATATGGGCCTTAATTACTATGTGACCCAAACATTTTCACTCTAATACAACAAACATACACTTCTTCAGGTTCAGAGATATTCCATACAGTCTGCAATGCTCAAATACTTCCCTCACATGTTTTATATGTTCTTCTCTAAACTTTAAGTGAATGGTCAAATCATATTGATAGTCATCCATGAACTTTCCGATCAAATATTTAAAGGCATGATCCATTGCTTGTTGTAAATTTGATCCAACATTATTTAATCCAAAATAAATATGAACATAGGCATAAGTCTGCCAAGGTGTAAGAAAATTGGTTTTGGGTCTATCTTCTTCAACCACCAACACCGGATTGTATCCATAAAAACCATGAAACATAGACATTAATGTTGAATCAATAACTTGTTGTAATAACATCTCCATGTTTGGGAGTGGATAATTATATTTTATGCTTTCCTTATTTAAATCTTTGAAACATACAAAAAGACAAATTACTCCACTCTTCTTTGTCACTATTACTAGATTTGATTACCACTCCGAATTTCCTACTAGAACAATTATTCCATCCTTCTTTAATTTGTTCAATTCAATATTTACTAAAGGCTTCAACTTGGGGTTGATTACTCTTAGCTTCTGCTTGACAAGATTCACTCCTTCTTTAAGGGGTACGATGTGTTGAAAAATGGACTTGTCATATTCCTCTAGATCATCATAAGTCCAATAAAAAACATCATAAAAATATTTAAATAAGGACGTATATTGATCAATTTCTTGTTTTTGTAGCTGGTGCCAAGGTTTACATATTTTGGAAAGTCATGAGTTCCAATTTTTATCTTTTGTGTATCCTACACTTTTTTGATAGATGTCTACTCCTTTGTATCACAAAGTTTTTTTTTATCATCTCTTGTGAAAATATATTCAAACCCAATACAATATTTCGAGATAGATACATGATTTTGATCATCCAGGATTTCAGAATAATTATTTGAATCAACAAGAAAATCATCCATTTGTTCATTGTTTTCAAAAACTTACAGGTAATATTGGTTGTCAGGTACCAAAGGCCTAAAAATTATCTTTACGTGGAATGCATTTTTATTATGGAAATCATCTAGACTAAAGAGGGATGAAACAACCTCCAATGAGTCATCCTTCTTATTTTGATCTCTAGGAATGAAAGAGATATTAAATGAATTGAAAGAATCCATATGTTAAATTACTCTTTTTGCATAATTATTCATCCTTTCTTTCTTTATCTTATATTTATTTTTAATATGATTGATGACTAGTTCCAAATCATCAGTTACTACCAAATTCTCTACTTTCATCTACAATGCAAGAATCATACCTTGCATTAGTGCTTCATATTTTCCCTCATTGTTTGTACAAGGAAACTCCATTATGATAACATGTGGATAAATAGTTGACCGAGGACTTTTGAAAACAATCCCTACTCCATTTCCATATTTGGAGTAGGCTCCATCGAATGACATATCCATAATCCTTGAAAATAATCCTCCTCGTCTTTCTTTCAAGGGGTTAACTTGTTCTATATTAAAAACAACATAATTTTTTATCCCTGCATTAATATAATTCTCCATTACTTCATCTTATTTCTTTCTGAAGGATATAGGATTTTTGTCTTCTATAGGAACATTGTCCATCGTTCCATCTTTGTTTGTCAACATCATGCAAATTTTTTCATGCATTATATATCCTCCAATCATTGAATACCAATGTATTCTGACACAACCCCTCCCTCTCAGCAGGCGGTCTCTCCACCAGGACCTCCTCACGCTTAGGCCCGAAGGGTCCAAGCCCTTCCTATTCCCCTCGGGAATGATTTACCCACAGAGATAATTCCGCACGATTCTCCCTTCGGGACTCGGGAGATCGGACCTCGCGATATCGCGAGACTCACAACAATGTTCCTTTACCTCTTCAAACCCCGATCCCCGATCTCCAATAGTCAACGGTCAACGCTCGGGTATCGGGCTTTTGCCTATCGGGATATCGCCACTGGCGATGTCGATCACTTGACTCTCCAAACCCCGAATGCCGCGGTGCCGAGTCCTCGCTACAACACCACCTGTACCCGACTATGCCTCCGGGTCCCACTCTGCCACGTCAACCTCGGGGTTTCGCGGATCGCGAACCCACAATGCAAAGTTTCCTTGTTGCTGGAAACCCCGAAGGCCGAGACCCCGATGTTTTCGGATTTGTGCCACCCGTCCGTGCTCGAATCGACGGCCCCAATCGTGTCGGGAAATCGCACTTCGCAATTTCAACGTGCATGTGATTCTTGCACTCACCAACCCCGATTCTCCGATATGCGATGGCCAAGGGTCCTTCCGCTGCCTGAGGGTTAACCTCCTCGCTTCTGCTCCCGGATCCAACGATCCTCGGGACTTCGCGAGTGTGCACGACGATTCAGCTCGTCGATTCTCTTCCTCTATGAAGAGATCTCCGCTCCGCCACCTTCATCCTGTGCGGCTTCCACTGGGTCGATTTCTCCAGCGAACGAAGGGGCTATCCCTCCTGAGCTTTCGCTACTCAAACTCCTTCAAGAAATTCGCGAACCTGCTCCCTGTGCTCGATCTTCAAGCACTTCCAGAAGTATTGAAGTCTTCTGGGTTCTGTGTGCTCACGCTCGCAACGGCTTCCACTCTCCTCCTCTCAGACTTGCTACTAAGACTCAAATCTGACCTGCACTCACCTGCACGGCTCAAATCCCTCAAGCCCAACTCCAACCGAAATGAGAATGAAAGTTCACTGTTTAGCCTCCTCGACGCACTCTATGCGAAGGAATTCGACTGCCTCTGATGCAGGAATCTCCTGGCCTAAACAAAGAAACAATGGAAACTCATCCCTTCACTCTCTCTGGTTTCGAACCTGATACACAATTAAATATGCAGCATATAAAAGATAAGCATAAAAAGATGCAAACATACAAAGGCACAATATCAACAGCACACAGAGGTCAAACACCTCCATGGGATTGAACTAAAAGCTCTCCTATTAATTCAATGGCTGTACATGGAGGTTCTTCACAGACTCTCTGTTCTGTTCTCTCTTGCTCCTGTATGAATGAATTAAGAATCATCCAATGAATACAAGGGAGGGTGCCTATATTCCGTTTTCCCTCTCTAAACTAAAAACTGTCTAATCTACAGTTAATTATTCTATCTACCTGCATTGATTCTAAGTAAATGCCTCAGCTACCTAAGGACTAGAGCTTATCCGCTCAAGGTCCGTTACAATGTACAGTGCGCTTCATCACATCAAGACATAAATGTTTGGCACAACCATATATTACAATGGTTCAAAATTTGGATGCTGGCGCTTTCCAGCTGTTCCTTTTCCTCCACGCGCTGCTCGGTTGATGGTTTGTAGATGCTCTCGTGGATGCTCCTGCATCATATTCCCAAAACAACTATGTATGTTGGAGGAAAATCTACCACTACGATGGTAAAGACTGTTGTGATGTGTGGTGTTGTAGTTATCCATGCACAAAAATATTTAATTTCATTGTAATATGGGACCTTTCTTGAATCAATTGACTAAATACTTTCACCAGTTTCATAATATTTAGTACATCCCATCTCGAGTGCCTCCATGATTGACAAGGGCATGATGTTATTGATTGCTCCACCATCAACAAAAAAATTTTGCAATACAACATCGTGATTTTCTATTGTTATTTAAAGTGACATAACTTTATCCCTTGGCTTGACTGATGAATATTTTTTATGTTTCCTATAATTCGTGACAATTGCTTCTAGTATAGTACTTGGTTCATCAAGGATATTCAAAATGTTGTCCCTCTATTGTGGAATTTTAACTACTTCCATTAAAGGAAAAATAATTCTTAACTTCATCAAACAATTAATCACATTATAGGTCATCTATTGTGTTTTTTTCCCTTTATTAGCATCTATTTGTTGTTTTGTTGTCTTTGCAACTTTTTCTTTTATCTTTTCTTTTTCTTTTTCAACATCCTCTTTTGTTTTGAATTTCTTTACTTGTACTCTCATTTGTACAACATTTTCTTGTAAAATATCATGCTCTTCTTGCTCATTGAAAATGTAAAAGGATGATTCACATTCATCTGTTTGAACTGATTCAACAATTTCATCTTGAATAACATTGGTGTCTTGATCAAAATTCTCAAAGTTTTCTTCCTAAAAAATTTCTTCCAACACCAATACATTAGGGTTCGACACTCTAGGTTCCCTTTTTCTATGCTCTTTATTTTTATCGTCTTTATCATGTCTCATTATTTGTTCTTGGACAAGAATTCTCGGATTTTGATTTGTAGGAACAAAATTTGTATCCCTTCTTAATCTTTGTAGTTTTTTCTACATCTTTCAAATTGTTATATTCATTTGATCTATTTCCATTATTTTGTTAATTTATTAAGTCGTGGATAGATTAATTTATACATTAGGGATGAACCCATGGAGAATTCCTCCACCAAATCCTCGATTTTCAACTTTTCTAGATGTGGATGGTCCTTGATTTGATAAGGCAAGAGTGTTCATTTTCCTCTAAAGTTTGCCTAAGATGATATTAGGATCTCCATTTGTCTCTAACATGAATTCCTCCATTTTCATTTCCTTGTGAATATATTCATTTAAATCATTTATTCTTGAGGATATGATGGCATAATTTACATTTGAGGGAATTACCTTCTTATAAAAACCAAATATAACAGGATCATTGGTCGTTGCTCCTCAGGGATCTGATTCAATGTCTTGAAAAATATTAAATTAAAGTCTTTGATTATTTCACCCTTTTTTAAATGAATTTGGGTGAACTATGTGAGAAAGGTCTGATATGGAACTAGGGTTGCACACATAGTGAGGAACATGTTCTCCAAATCAAATTATGTCATGAAATTGATTGATAAGGAAGAGAGAGGTGCCACTCATATGCTTGTCATGTCAAAGTATGTAAGAATACTCTAACCATGGCATCATCATGTTCTATCGAATGGATGTCGCAAACCTCTAGCAATTGGTATATATGTCTCCTCATATGTATGCTTCCATATCCTGATAAAATCGGGAGAACTCCTTGGGGAAGGGTCGAAAACCGATGTTGTTCCCCTTGCAAACTAAGAGGAATATGCCTATCCCTTCATATTGGGCTCTTCGTATTTCTTCTTGATTCTCAAGGACTTTGTTTGTTTATTATTTGTCTCCCATTATTAGGGTTCTTATTGTCTCTATTATGGAAATTTCACCAACTTCATGAAATTGAAGTTGTTTACTCTTGATTCTTGTTACAGGTCCTTTATATTATTCTAGGTTTTTCTTGAATTACAAGCTCTTCTTCTTTGTATTTTTCACAATTTCTCTTTCTTCCTCATGGGCGAGGGATTCCCAAGATATTTCGAGCTATTTTCCTCTTCTTTCTGTTGATAATACCAAATCATATAACTGATGCAGAAAAATTGTTTGATTTCCTAATCCAACTTGTAACTAGAGTTAAATAGGTTTAGGCTGAGTCATGAAGATTCTAGTCTACGAAACCAACATTTTTTTATCCCCAGTATGGTCTCCAAAAATGTTGATGTTTAAATTGGTCGAGATCCAAACAACAACTTCATGAGGATATTAATCCCCCTGCATTTTTATAGAGGTGGTACTCCTCTTTGTTTGAAATATTTATCTTAATGCTTGAAATATTGAAAAAGGGGGTACTTAAAAGAAAGCCAAATATTTATCACTCAAAAAAATATAAAATAGTATTGATTTAAAGATAAAATATTCACAAAGAGGATTCATGCGAATAGGACTAGGAATCTTTAAACACTAAATTATAAATCATGCAAAATATTGTATATAATTAAATAACCATTACATGAAAAATAATATAATTCTTACATCCATCACAATATCATACTTTTGATCACATTCATAAGAAGGAAAGACAAAGTTCCACAATTGAGATAAATTCAAAACAGTATTTTATTCAAAATGGGAGAAAATATGATAGGTGCACTTCAAACTTCCCATGCTCAATAACTTAGAGTGTGAGAAATAATTGAAATTACACCACAAAATAGTCCTCTTGGGAGTTCAAAAAATAATAGTTTGTTAATAAAATAAAAATAACATTCATCCAAATGGACTAGGATGGGGCTCCCACGGACCAGAAAATGAAAGTGGAAGAGGGATGAAATTGAAAAGAAGAAAGAAAGAAGTGATAGGAAATTGGTTATGTTTTCTTAGGAACGACAAGACACAACTGGATTATTCCTAAATGAGATGAGAAAAAGAATAGAGAAGGATGTGATTCGTTTACTCACTGCGATGGATTTCTCTTTCTCGTTATCTATTGGTCAATGTTCCTTTTGTATTCTCATGTGGGAGGATTATTTGACCGGTTGTAACTGCCACTTATTGATATTCTTCATTTATTTTGATTAAATAATTCTTTAACCAATTCTCAATATAATCCCTCATAGGTGTGAAAAATATTTCTTGCTTTACTCTTATGTTGAATAATGAATAATCTGTTTCTCGGTAGTAAATCAAAATTTGATGTAAAGTATCTTGTATATCCTCATTAATGTTGACATAATTGACTAACCAACTTTCTACTTCAAACTCTGAATACTTTGTTAAACTATTAAATCTTTTGGTCGATGTTGATTTCAATGATTCCAATTTTTTGTCGAATTGCTCCTTGGACATGAATATAGAATTTAAAATTATCTCCGGGTAATCAAATTCTCGGGTTGTTCAAGATAGATCCATATCAACTAAATTTAAATAATATTCTCCCCTCTTGACACTTATAGTGTCAAAATCAACCAATATTTCCTTTAAACATTTTATTCTTTTAATCCAACAAGATTTTAATTGTTTTATATGGACGAGGGAGGGTAGGTCTTCTTATTTTCCTTTAACTTCACTCATGTTTGAAACCTTAATAAAAAAAGTAGTATTTTACCCTTTAAAAAAATCCTCATCATTTTCCAAGCCAAATTGAAGGAAGTGTTTCAAATTTGTCATTTTTGATGCTAAAGAAATAAAACTGTTCACTAGTTCCCATGTCTCTAGAATTAAATACATTATCTTCTCAATAGTTTTCCCAACTTACCTTATAACTACAAAAAGTAGGTTTGAATTTGTTGGGAAGGTAGGCCAAATAGAGAACATAGAGAAGAAATGATGCACAAAGAAAATATGCATGACTAAGAAGATCAAGAAGGAAGAGAGAAGAAAGAGAAGAAGAGGGAAGATAGGAAGGAACACGATCTCGTAAAATATGGGAAAACTAGTTGAGCATGAGTTGTATCTAGCTCAAAATGAGTTGTTAACAACGAAGCAGGAGTGGGAGACAACCCATTCTGAGCTGGCAAGAAAACCCGAGGTAAAAGGGAAGAACGTTTAGAATTGAAGAGAGATTCAGGGAGGTTAGAAATAATTCTGGGAGAGTAGAGGATAACTTTAGAGGTCGAAGCGACAACCATGACAACAAAAATATGAGATTGATTGTTGTGATTGTAGGAGATTCTGTGTACAGAATAAATGAATGTAACAAATGGAATCTATATTAAAAATATATTGTAGCACTGAGCGCACCAGAATACCTTAACTATAATAAATAAGCAAATATTTGTGGACGTGGCCCAGGAGGAGGTGAACCTCGGTAATACTTTGTCGTGTTATGTTGTGAAATAGTTATTCATGTTTACACAAGGTTATTTCATGTATGTGTGATGTTGATATTTTATTTTCCTATGATGAATGTTTATCTTTAATGATAATGTTGAAAGATTCATGAGCAGTAACAGTTAAATGTACATTTAATTGGTAATTGATAAGTATCTAACCTGATACACATAAATAATCAAGTAATGAGGAAATATTAACTAGAATACAATTAATGAAAGGGTATGTTATATCTGACAGGGAGGGTCTTTTGTCGTTCCCTCACCGTTGTAGAACCTTGGTTCCTACAATCCCCATAAAGATACCTAGGGTGTGACTTCACCTACTCGTAGGTGATGCCAAAAGGGCCAGTATCTATAGGGTTTTTTTGGAAAACTTACCTTGAACCCAGGGTATTTAATGTATCTGCATGCACACGCCAACATATGTCCCTCTTAATTTTGAACTAGAATCAGGTGTTCCATCAAGAGTCTTCCATGGATGCATTGTATAGATTTGGGTAGCGAATATGGGTGGGGGCATTAAGGAAATATCCAATTCTCTAATCTTGTCTTTGATAGTAACATTTTCACTCTCCATCTCACCAACATACATTTTAAGGGCTTCACCTATAGCCTCATGGATCTACACAATTCTTAATTGTGGAAATCCATTTAGGTCGAGTGTTGAGCTTATATTTCCTTCAGCCTTTTTATTTCTTGCATTCGTTTTCTCAAAAACTAATTTCTTTGAAACTTTATCAAATTGAGTGCTATGCAGGGTCATGGATTCATCCTCAAATAAAATTGGTTCTTGTGTGACCAGTTCTGTCAAAACTTCTCTACTTTCTTGCACTCATTTCTCGTCATCAAGGAATTATATATCCTCAATGTTTGCATCTAGATCCATGTCTTCAAGAGTGAATTTAATATTCAAATTTGATCTCGTTCTCCTCTTGTCGATTTGTTTGTATTTTTCTCTTAGTAAATGGAATCTTATGAGGTTGCTTTATAATTATCCTAGGAGGGTTAGGGTCACCTTTGTCATTGAAGTTTTCTATTGAAGATTTATTCTTCTCTTGAGCTTTAGGTTGGGTTCTTTGTTTTGATGGACTACTTTTTTGTGAAACATTAGAAGTCTATGTAGTCCTTTCATTTACAACTTTTCCATGTTGTCAATGTGGTTCAATAGTGTTGACCACAATTTCAATATCTTCTTGATTCCTCTAACATCCCGCTCTGGCGCACTTACCAAACTTATTCTTTGAGGACACTTGCCCGCAAGTGATCTGGATTTTTATGATGATAAAACTTTTTCCTTCATTATGATGCGTTAAGTTATATGATATGATGTTTTACTACCTTGATGTAGACAGGTGCTGCTGACTCAGTTTCATTGAGTGTGCAGGGTTTCAGACCTTGAGGATGCAGAGGCATCGGTGGAACTCCCTTGGACTCCGGATTGAGTCAGGGAGTGGGCTATTTG
>SNQJ01S0033304.1:12916-69827 GCA_010110895.2 Picea sitchensis | reverse complement strand
CATTTTACAATGCATCTAAATGAATGAACACTAAAAATCAAAAGAAAGAGGGGAAACCTCATGGGAACACCTCCCCCCCTCAAAGTACAATGCATAAAAAATGAATAAGGAAAGAAAGACAATTGCTAAGCATCTATGTCCTTCACTCCAAGGAGACCATGCAAATGTGAAATTTTATTCTCAGTGAAGATTTTTTTGAAGATGTATGTGTTTGTATGGATTTGATGAAGTATATTAACTAGTGATATATCCACACACATCCACTGTCTCTTATTGTAAAGAAGAATATGTTAGGGTCCTAACCCGCACATAGGTAGAACAATATATTCGAATGTAATAAAGGTCAATATTAATAAGGCCTTGCAATAAAATATAATAAGTCGAATGTAAGAAGACCTAATAGAAGCTTCTGCTTCTAGAAGGATCTTCCTCTAGATTCTTTTTTTTATAGACATATTTAGTCTAAATAGGAGTCGAGGGTATGAGAACCCTAGCTTGGAGATTATTGTAATAGAGCTCTGCTCAATTGGAGGTTTCCCCCTCGAAGAGGCCCATGAACATTGCTCTCAGAATCAAAGTGTTATTTCTATTGGTATTCTTATATCATTTCAGTGTTATTGTGGTGATTATTCTGGTTATATTATTATTATTCTTCCATTTCTAGCATTCTATTTCTATTCTGCATACTTTTTATATCTAGTATATTAAAAGTGGTATTAGAGCACTTCCTTGGTAGAAATTGTGGGTAAATGTTTTTTAGGGTAGAGACATATTCTGAATCCTTTAAGACACAAATATTTGTCGTTACGTGCATAAAACCATGGTTGAGGATTCATACACGCAGGAAATACAAGTGGTTCTTAAGCACACATCTGGTGGCCACCCTTGTAACCCCTGTTGGTACCCCTTCGAGTGGTAGCACATCAGACATCACCTGTGTATGGATCGACCTAGATTTCCTGAAGCCCTCTTTAGATAAATCGATCGGCCGTATGACTATTATAGTGACACCAAGAATAACACTTGGGAAGATACTCTCTAGTACCTGGGTAGTCGGGTAGTACGACTAAGGTTACGGTTTATCCTCCTTAGTTAGTGCCCTGAGATATTGGGCCGAGTACTACTGTTGTACCCCGCACGTATATCAGAGAGCTATAGAACAGGGAAAACTCTTGTCTGTAGAACCCTTGAATACCTAACCCTTGGGGACCGAAACATAAACAAATTAAAATAGACAAGATCTATTGTTGCACAACTATGTTCGGGTTGCCAAGTAAATACACATTTCTTTCTGGTTAAGCATTTGGGCATTTCCTCCCTACAGTATTCTTCATACCGGAGTATAAATCCACAGTATTTGGATTCATCTCTTCTCCCTTATCACTTTCATATATATCATTTTTCGGTAAAAGTTTTGACCCTGCCCCCCCCTTTTCAGTTCCCCCATCCTCATGGCCCATACCCGTAGCCAAGACTTGAAAGTTTGCTTCAACACCTTATAATATGGTCTCATCGAGACCCAAAAAGAAGTAAAACAACTCAGTGCCAATGTTTTCGCCATCAATACAACCATGCAGTCCTAAATGGAGGAAATCAAACAAGACCTCACCACCCAACTTGAATCTGTGTTTTCGGCACTCTGCACCAAACTGCATATCCTTACAGATAACCCTTCATCTTCCTCACCTCCACATACTGAAGTTGACCATTTCTCTCATTCCCATAACTTTCAGAACCATCACTTTCAATGTGACCTACTCCTTCCGTGGGTGGATCTGACCAAATTTGATGGCTCAGACCCCACTGGTTGGGTAACCCAAATGGAACATTATTTATCTTTATATGACATTACAGATGACTTGGACAAACTCTGGTATGGTGTTCTCCATATAGATCAAGAACGTTGGAAATGGTGGCAATGGAGAAAAACTTCTCGTCAAGGGTATATTTCCTGGACACACTTTGTGGTAGAGATTTATGAACGCTTTGACATTGACACCAACCATTTGGGCCATTTGAAAAAGTTGAAACAATCAGGAACAGTGGAAGACTTTATAGTTGCCTTTAAGTGCCTAGATTTTCGAACAAATGGCATGTCTGATGCCTTTTCCAAGAATGTTTTATCAGTGGCCTCAAGGATGAGATCCAGGCCCATGTCCTCATGGATTGGCCTCAGAGTTGGGTGGAGGCTACTAAAAGAGATTAAGAAGCACAACAGGTTGTATCTTTTCAAAACCAGAAACCCTTCTTTATCCCTTGCTCTAAACCAGTAAATCCCACTACTCCCTCTGCTCCACTAAAGATCCAAAAATTGACCAGGGATGAAATGGATGAATTCCAACTAAAAGGCCTTTGTTATAATTGTGATGAAAAATATTTTTCGGGCCACAAGTGTAAGGAACAAAAGTTGTTTATGGCCATCTCCGAGGATATTTCAGAAGAGGATATTGAAACTCCCCTTGTGTCTAAGTCACCTGAAACCCCGATCATAACCCCTTCCTCAGACCCTCCCGAAGCAGAACTGGTCATTTCCCTCAATGATCTCACTGGCTTCTCCGCTCCCCAAACCCTCAAGCTAATCGGTTACATCAAGCATCAGAAGGTCATCATTCTGGTTGATAGTGGAAGCACCCATAATTTTATTCATCACGACATTGCCCAAGAAACTCATTGCTACATCCATGCCATCAATAATTTCCAAATCATGATTTCCAATGGTGGATCCATGAAATATGGAGGGCATTGTGAAAATGTGCATCTCCAAATTGGTGACTACCACTTGAAATCTCATATGTTTTCTATAGACATGGGCGGGTGTGACATTGTGTTGGGTGCAGAATGGCTAAGGAATTTGGGTCCCATTCTCATGGATTTTAAGGAATTAACCATGCAATTTGACCAGGAAGGCCACCAATATAAGTTCCAAGGCATCACCGCTGGTTCACCTGAGATCATTAGTTCCCATCGCATGGAAAATCTACTCAAAAAGGGTCATTCTGGTGTTATTTCTCAACTCCATGCCATCCAAGAAACAAAAACACCCTCGGTGTCACAAGACCTCAAAGCCATCCTTTCTAAACATTAAGTGGTATTTTCCACTCCCCAGGGACTCCCTCTTTCACATGGTGTTCATGATCATTCCATTCCCCTTGTACCCAGAAGCCTTCCTCCCAATATTTGTCCATATTGTCACCCCTTTTCCCAAAAAATGAAATTGAGAAAATGGTCCAGGAACTCCTTAATGCAGGCATTATCCTCCCTAGTACGAGTGCCTACTCTTCTCCTATGGTCATGGTCCTGAAGAAATAAGGTTCTTGGCTAATGTGTCCTGACTTTCGGGCCCTCAACAAACTTACCATTAAAGACAAATTTCCCATTCATGTCATTGATGACCTCCTGGATGAACTGAGTGGTGCCCAATTCTTTACTAAACTTGATCTTCATTCGGGCTACCACCAGATACGTATGAAAGGGTCAGACATTCACAAGACTACATTTAGAACTCATGAAGGCCACTATGAGTTTTGGTCATGCCCTTTGGCTTATGTAATTCCCCCTCCACCTTCCAAAGCCACATGAATCATGTCTTCCGTCCTTTTCTCCGTCCTTTTGTCTTAGTTTTCTTTGATGATATCCTCATATATAGAAAGACCTGGACAAAACATCTTTCTCATGTGGATCAATTTCTCTATCTACTCTCTCAGCACCAACATTTCCTAAAATAGTCTAAATGTGCATTTGGCGCCTTAGAAGTAGAGTACTTGGGTCATCTGGTTGGCAAGGATGGAAACAGGGTGGATCCTAAAAATATTGAAGCTATGCAAGACTGGCCTCACCCAAAGACTCTTAAAATATTTCATGGATTTCTGGGCTTAGCAGGCTATTATCACAATTTTATTAAGAATTATGGAAAGATTGCAGCACCTCTCACTGCTCTCCTAAAAAAGAACTCTTTCACTTGGACTCCATCTATTGCTCAAGATTTTCAAACCTTGAAGATGGCCATGTGCGCCACTCTAGTTCTGGTCCTTCCTGATTTCATAATGACCTCTGTCTTGGAATGTGATGCCTCAGGGAAAGGAATTGGTGATGTCCTTATGCAAGAGGGTCAACCTTTGGCCTTGACCAGCAAGCAACTATCTGAAAGAAATCTGGGCAAATCTATCTATGAAAAGGAAATGTTGGCTATTCTGCAGGCCATTGATTTGTGGCACCCTTATTTTTTAGGTCTACGCTTCCAAATTAAGACAGACCATCAAAGCCTCAAGTATTGTTTGGAACAACACATTTCCTCCCTGGAGCAACAAAAATGGGTAACTAAGCTATTTGGCTATGATTATGAGATCATTTACAAGAAAGGAAAAGAAAATGTAGTTGTAGATGCACTTTCACACAAATATGAAGATGAAGGATCCCTTTTTTCTCTTTCCTTCATTGTACCAGATTGGCTCCAAGATGTTCTCCAGGAATGGCTACAAGATCCCAAAAGTTCGTAGCTGATCCAACAATTGAATTCCAGTTCTCCAGCTCCCCCAGGGTACTCTTGGCTCAATGATGAGCTTCGATACAAAGGCCATTTTTATTTAAGTAAACAATCAAATATTAAATCCATGGTACTTTTTGAGCTTCATGCTACACCGATAGAGGGGCACTCCGGGTTCACCAAAACCTATGACAGGGTCAAACGTTATTTTTTTCTGGGATGGTATGAAACAAGACATTCATAATTTTGTGGTTGAATGTGATGTGTGTCAATGCAACAAGGGAGAAATAGTCAAATCTACGGGCACACTACAACCGCTCCCGATTCCACCTGCCATTTGGAAGGATATCTCTATGGATTTATTACAGGCTTACCCAAATCGGGAAATAAATCAGTCATCATGGTGGTTGTTGATCGCCTTTCCAAGTATTCTCATTTCTGTGCTCTTTAACACTCGTTTACAACATCCACGGTGGCTCAAATTTTCATGGATCAAGTCTTCAAGCTCCATGGCATGCCACACTCTATTGTTTCTTATCGTGACCCCACTTTCACAAGCAATTTTTGGCAAGAATTGTTCAAGCTACAAGGCACCCAATTTCATCTCAGTACAACTTATCATCCCTAGACTGATGGTCAAACAAAAGTTGTCAACAAGTTTTTGGAAACATATTTGAGGTGTTTTTCCTTGGAAAAGAAAAATCAATGGACTCAATGGTTACCCCTAGCTGAATGGTGGTACACCACTTCATACCATACAACTACAAACATGATTCCTTTTGAAGCGGTATATGCACAAAAGCCACCTTCAGTTCTCTCATACTTACCTGGTGTCTCGAAGGTCCAGGCGATTGAAAAACCACTTACAGTTCAAGAGTCTATTCTCTGTACCCTCAAAGAGAATTTGGTCATGGAATAGAATCACATGAAGCAACAAGCAGATCAAGGTCACTCTAAATGTCAAATTGAATAAGGGGATCAGATGTTTCTTTTTTTACAACCTTACAAGCAAAATTCCCTCAAGGCCGAGCATTGTCAGAAGCTAGCACCCAAATTTTATGGTCCTTATATAGTTCTTAAGAGTCTGGGATAGGTGGCCTATCAATTATATTTTCCCAGTCATTCAAAGATACATCCTATTTTTCATGTTTCCTACTTAAAGAAGGTGATCGGAACTAAGTGCCAAATTCAAACCAACCTTCCCGAGTTAGCCGAAGAATAATACATTTGGATACAACCACAAGCAGTTTTGGACTAGTGTGAGCATTGCTTGTGTCAGAGAACCATCAAGGAAGTGTTAATCTAGTGGAAAGATACAACTCCATCAGATGCCACTTGGGAACTAGCTACCATTCTGCAACAATTTCCACATCTCAAGCCTTGAGGACAAGGTTGTTTTTAAGGGGCAGGACATGTTAGGGTCCTAACCCACACATAGGTAGAACAATATATTTGGATGTAATAAAGGTCAATATTAATAAGGCCTTGCAATAAAATAGAATAAGTCGAATGTAAGAAGACCTAATAGAAGCTTCTGCTTCTAGAAGGATCTTCCTCTAGAGGCTTCTTTTGATAGACATATTTAGTATAAATAGGAGTCAAGGGTATGAGAACCCTAGCTTGGATATTATTGTAATAGATTTCTGCTCGACTGGAGGTTGCCCCCTCGAAGAGGCCCGTGACCATTGCTCTCAGAATCAAAGTGTTATTTCTGTTGTTATTCTTATAACATTTCAATGTTATTGTGGTGATTATTCTGGATATATTTTTGTTATTCTTCCATTTCTAGCATTTTATTTCTGTTCTACATACTTTTTATATCTGGTATATTACAAAATATCCAAACCCCCTTCATTCATGGAAATTTTCCAATACATATTCCCTTTATCCTTTATATAGGTTGGAGGTTTAGATGCCAGAGCTATGTAACAATGAATGGACATTAATGATCCTTTGACTGTAAGTACATGAGGTGGCTCCTCAATATGATATCTCATTCTCCTCAAATATGTAGGATCATCTGTGAGAAAATTGACTATTTGTAGGATGGACAGTTCCCATTTGGGTCTTTAATATGCATGCTCATCCAAATATGATTTGGAAAGCATGTATGAAATTGAGTAGGCATAATCTCGAATGAATGTAACAAAAGGATGTGAAAATTGTAAGGTACCAAATGCAATATAATAAACAAAAATAGAAATATTGCAGCAAATAAAAGAATAATAATAAAATATAGAGAATAAAAGCAACAATAATGATACCTTTATTGATATAAATCCAATTTCACTTTCCCCTTCAATGGGGAAACCTCCAACATAGTAGATCTATATTATAATAATTCTCAAGAAAAGACTTTCCCATGCCTTCTACTCTTATATTCTAAAGACATTCTAGAGGAAGATATTTCTATAAGCGAAAGCTTATATTATGTCTTCTTACATTAGACTTGCTCACATTATTATATACTCCTTATTTACTAATGTCGGCCTTTATTTCGAAAAAATTTCATTCTACTTATGTGAGGGAGTAGGGAGGTTAGGTCCCTAATATTCCCTCTCCCTTGAAAAATAGCCTTGTCCTCAAGGCATGAGATAAGGTAATTCTTGAAAAATTGTAGCTATCTTCTAGGTGGTATATTTCGGTTGTGTATCCTTCCTTTGAGATAAAACTTCATTGATGGTGCACTGACAAATACTACACTCCTGTTGCTCTATAACTACTTTTGTCTACATTCAAATGAATTCTTATTCATCAAACTTAGGGAGATTGGTTTGAGTCTAAAACTTAGTTCTAATCACTTTATTTAAGCATGAGACATGAAAAACAATATGGATATTAGAGTTAGTGGAAAGATCTAATTGGTAGGCCATGAGCACCACTCTCTTGAGAATTGTATAAGGACCATAAAAATTGGGGGTGATTTTCTGACAGCATGCAAATTTGATTGATGTTTTCTTATAAGGTTGTAGAAGAAGAAACACCTGGTCCCCTTCAACAAATTGACGTTTTGAATTACCTTGATTTGATTGTTTCTTTATGTTCCATGGCCAAATTTTCTTTGAGGGTACGAAGAATAACCTCTTAGAATATAAGAGTGTTTTCAACCTTTTGAACCTTGGAAACACCTGACGTGTATGAGAGAAACAATGGTGTATTTTACTTGTAAACCGCTTCAAAGGGAGTCATGCAAGTGTCATTATGGCAATATGTGTTGAAACACCATTCCATGAGGGGTAACCACTGAGACCAATGATTTTTTTGATTAGAAACAAAACATAACAAATGTTTTTCCAAACACTTGTTGATATCTTCAGCTCGTGCATCAGTCTAGGGATGATAAGCGATACTGAGATGAAATTGGGTTCTTTGGATCCTGAACAATTCTTTCCAAAATTTGTTGTTGAAAGTTGGATCATGGTAGAAGACAATAGAATGAGGCATACCATGGATTTTGAAGATATTGTCCATAAAAATTTGAGCCACAGTAGATGTGGTGAATGGGTGTTGAAGAGAATATAAATGAACATATTTGGAAAGACGATCGACTATCACCATGACGACTGACTTATTTCCCTATTTAGATAAGCCAACAATGAAGTCCATGGAAATATCCTTCCAAATAGTAGGTGGAATCAAAATTGGTTGGATTGTACCTAGAGCTTTGATTGTTTCTCCCTTATTGTGTTGAAAGATATCCCATTCAACGACAAAGGTTCAGATGTATTGTTTCATACCTTCCCATAAATAATAATGTTTGACCCATTCATAGGTTTTGGTAAATCCTGAATACCCAATCTGTGGGGGAATCATGAAGCTCATATTGCATAGTGTATTTAAGGTTTGACTATTTTCTTAAATATAAGAGACCTTTATAGAGAATCTCTTCATTGTGTCATGATTACCCTAGAGAAACTTGAGAATTTTGTTGCAATTGTTGGATCAGGATGGAAAGTTTGGGGTCTTATAACCATTCCCAGTGGATGACTTGAATCCAATATGTGACAATGAAAGAGAGGGAATATAGGGACCCTTATTCTTCAAGTTTCCTTGAAAGATAATCAATGCCCCAATTTATTTTCCCTTTCTGTAAATGATCTCATAATCATATCCAAATAACTTGTTCCCCCATTTTTGTTGCTTCGAGATAAAATTCTTTTTTTTAGAAAATAATTGAGGCTATGATGATCAATTTTGATTTGGAATCATTGCCCCAAGAGATAAGGATGCAAAAGATCCACTGAGTGCATAATAAACAACATTTCCTTTCCATAGGTTGAATTATCCAAATGTCTCTGCAAAATTTGTTTTCTAGTGAAAGCCAAAGGTCTTGTAGCTTACATGAGGACTACTCTAATTCCTTTACTTGAAGTATCACTTTCTAGGACAAAAGTCTTAGTGATGTCTGGTATTTCCAGGATAAGATTCATGCACATAGCCTCTTTCAAGGCACAAAAGGATTTATCAGATGTTGGATTCCAACTAAAAGCATTCTTTTTTAAGGAGTGCAATGAGAGGATTTGAAAATTTTCCATACGTTTGAACAAAATTGTGATAATATCCCATTAAACCCAGGAAGACACACAAAATTTTAAGCATTTTAGGGTGGGTCTACTCCTTCATAGCTTCAAGTTTCTTAGCATCCACCTGACACTATCCTTGTCGACAATATGATCTAGATACTCAAGTTTAGAGGCTCCAAAATCCCATTTAGAATGTTTGAGGAAATGTTTGTTCTTAGATAGTATATGTATAACTTGATCCACATGGGTTATATGGGATTGCCAAGTTTTACTATAGATGTGAATATCATCAAATAAAACTAAGAAAAAATGATGGATGAAAGGATGGAAGACATGATTCATGAGACTTTGAAAAGTGGAGCGAGAATTACATAGGCCAAAGGGCATGACCAAGAAATCATAGTGACCCTCATGAGTTTGAAAGGAAGTCTTGGAAATATCTTCTTCTTTCATACTATCTAGTGGTAGCCAGAATGAAGATCAAGTTTGTTAAAGTATTGAGCACCACTCAATTAATCCAAAAGGTCATATATGAAAGGAATGGGAAATTTGTCTTTAATTGTGAGTTTGTTGAGGGCACAAAAATCATAACACATGCACCAGGTTCTTTATTTATTGAGTACCATGATGATAGGGGAAGAATAGGGGTTGGTAATAGGATGCATAAAACCCACTTCTAGCAACTCTTGAATTTTTTTCTCAATTTAAATTTTATGGGAAAAAGGATGACGATAAGGGAGAACATTGGGAGGAAGACTTCTTGGTACTAGAGGAATTGAATGATCATGGATGTTGATGGAAGGGGGAATTCCATGGGGAGTTATTAAATAGCTTCATGTTGGGAGAGTATATCTTGGAGGTTAGGATGCAGAGAGGGTGTCTCAACTGACTGAATGGAATGGAGTTGGGAAATAATGCCAGAATGACCTTTTTGTAGAATCTTTTCCATGTAGTGGAAATTGATGATCTCTAGGGAGCCTGTTGTGATGCCTTGGAACTTATGCTACTGTCCTTCCTATTTCTGAGGAGGTTTTATTTTTATTTGGCTTGCTAAATTGACATCTTTTACACTGTCATTCAGTCTCCTTTATGTTATCTACACACCCATTTACTATACCTAATACCACATTTACCCATATTTTTTACGTTAATGTGCCTAACAAGGTTAATGTTGTTAATTGTTATAATTTCCTTTGTTTTTAATTATTTAGAGAGGATTTGGATTAATATTGTCCACATAGCCACTTTGTCCACATAGTCACCTATGTCCAACTTTGCCCAATTTTCCACTTGTCCATATATCCAATAACCACTTGACTACTTAATCCATTTTCCTCATTTTAGGGTTAACCTTCGTATAACCACTTTCCATAATTAGAAAGTTCTCCATTTACTTTATTATTTAAATAATCCTCCTTGACTTTTTCACTTCACTTTATTATTTAAATAATTCTCTTTGACTTTGTCACTTCACTTTATTATTTAAATAATCCTCTTTGACTTTTTCACTTCAATTTATTATTTAAATAATCCTCTTTGAATTCGTCACTTCACTTTATTATTTAAATAATTTCTTCTTTATAAGAACTTTGACTTCTTTGACCTTTTGGGGCTTCAAGCCAACATATGAGGGTCCTCCAAATTCATAAGGACATAACTCTCAAATAGTGAGGAGTTATGTGACATTCCACATACCACCATAAATAGAATTAAATGTACTATCCATCTATAATAGTCTTACCTGCAAATATATCAAAACTCATACCATTATACATCAAACAAAATTGGTTCCATTACCCAAATTTTTTTTCTACTGGAATTCTCTACCAGACTTTCTTCAAGGGTTTACATCAATGAAGACCAACCCAATTAATCAACAATCTCCCCCTTTGGCATTGATGGCAACACTCTGATGCAATACTGAAATCATATCACTCATGCTCCCCCTATAGCAATGTTTGCATCTTTGTGACCATCGCTCCCCCTAGAACCATGCCTATGTCCTCTGCATCTGATAAATTTCTCCCCCTTTGTCATCAATGGCAAAGGTATCTTTCCATTCGGGTATACTCCCCCTAACTAACTTGTCTGATCTACCAATATGAATTGTCCTCCTTATGGTGGTTCCTCATGTACATCTAAGACATATAAGATAAGCATTCAAAAGCATTCATTTTGGAGTAGAAATAAATATGAGTCTCTGTCGAATATACTAAAAGGCTTCCCATGGAAGAGGTTTTGTAAATATGTTTGTCACTTGTTCTTTTGTGCCCACATATTCAACTTTGATGTTCTTTTCTGCAACCTGTTCCCGTAAAAAGTGATACTTGATTGGAATGTTCTTCTTCTTGGAATGCATCACTAGGTGCTTGTATTATCACAATAGACTGGAATGAGCTCATCATACTCAACCTGTATATCTATCATAGTTTGTTTCATCCATAGAACCTGTCTACAACATGTTGCTACTACAATATAATCTTCCTTGACTGTAGATAAATATACTGATGATTATTTCTTTCTTAGTCATGATACTAAACACTCTCCCAAGTAGAACGTTGCTCCACTAGGGGTTTGTCGGTCATTAATGAAACTTGCCCAATCTGCATCTGTGTAGGAAATAAGTGATAGATCCTTTCATTTTGGATACCATAATCCAAACTCTTCTTTTCCTTTGAGATATCTGAAAATCCTCTTCACTGCTAATACATGTGATTCCTTTGGTGTTGCTTGAAATTGTGCCACCTATCCAACCGCTTGCATTACATATGGTCTGGATGTTGTCACATATAGTAGGCTACCAATCATTGACCTATATTGTGATGCAGGAGAATCGCCAACTCATCAAGGAGCACCGCCCATGACAAGTGAGCTAGCATGGAAGGCAATGAACAGCTGGACAAGTCCAGCCAAAACTTTTTGAATTCTCATTCAAGATGATGTGCCAATGTATAAATGATGCATTTATGGAAAGCGCCTTTGTATATTGTATTGGAATTTGAGCGATACGCTCTCGTCCTTAGTAGATAAGAGGCATTTAATAGATTTAATGCTGGTAGATAGGATTTTAAGTCTAGATTTGATAGTTAGAGTCTGAGAGGGAAAACGGATATAGACACCCTCATTGTATCATTGTAATAATAATCAAGCATTCAGGAGAAGAGCAGAGAAAGTAGAGAAAGTAGAGAATATTGTGTGAAGAACACCCCTGTATAGGCATTTGAATTAATAGAAGGAAGATTTGATTCAGGCCCATGGTTTGTGTTGTTTTCTCTGTGTATTGTTGATGTGCTCATGGCTGTTTTCTTTCTGGTTATGCATTTGCTTTGTGTATGCTGTGCATGTGATTTCATGTTTCAAACTGAAGTCTAAAGGGAAAAGAGAATGAGTTTCAATTGTTTCTCTATCTGAGCCAGGATATTCCTGCAAAGTGTGCAGTTGAATTCATCCGCATGGAGTGCGTTGATGAATGTTGAGTATTCTGACTCTTGTTCTCATTCACCTAGAAGTGGAATTGAGTTGTTGAAGCCATGCAAGAAGTGCAGAGGCTGAAGAAGAAGTCTCAGTTGTAAATCTGAGCAAAGGAAGCCAAAGACTGCTACTGCAGGAGTGCGCAGAGTCGAAAGGATTCAACACTTGGGGAGTTGTTGAATGATTGAGCGCAAGGAGTGCGCACAAGTTTCCTCTGAAAGAATCAGAGTAGTAAAGATCAGGAGGTATAACACCCTCATGATATCGTTGAAAGAGAACACGGGAGGGTTGTGTCGAGAAAGCTCGAGAAGGAGATGCAATTGCAAGCGTCCGAGGATAAGTTCTGAGAAAGGAGCTTTAGTCTTCTAAAGAAATCCTCGAATAGGAGGAATCAATGGTTAGGAAAAGCAGAGGGAACTATGAAATCCCATCAGTCGTTAGATCTCGAGGAGATGTGCACGATTTGAGCCTTAGCGTACAGTGAAGGAGCCAGGGCTCATCGGGATTCGGCTTATCGTGGAATCAAAGTTTCTAGAGGCATAGAACTCTCGCAGGAAGAAATCGTGATCCGCGATTTCCCAAGAGGATCATAGCCGTTGATCTCAGTAGGGACACGTGGCGAATGATCCCAGAGAATCGGAGTTCGGGATATCGGGGTTTTCGGAGTTGTGAAAGTCAAGCATATCGAAATTGCAATCCGCGATTTCCCGACACGGTAGGAGCCATTGATCTGAAGGACGCGTGTCTAAAGATATTGAAGAGTTCGGGGTTCGGTATTTCAAGATTCTTGGAGACAAGAAACTCATGACAGAAGAAGTCGCAAAATACCAAAACACGACGATCACACAACCATAGCTGTCAAGTGGAGGACAGGTGTCATTGCACATCGGGGTTCGGAACTTTGGAGGTTCTATGAACCATCGCATTTGAAATCACGATATTCAGATACGCGATTTCCCGATGAAGTCAAGAACATAGTGGAGGACAGGTTTCGGAAGGTCCAGCCTTGCCGAGAGTTGACACCAAGTGGCATTAGAGATCGGAGGATCGGAGATCCTGAGGATGTAAGTTTTACGCTCAGTTTCGCGTAGTCCGAAACTCCGATAGGAGGAAGGACCGTGGTCTTGTAGCTAGTGGTCGCATGTGAAAGAGTAGCCGAAGGGAGATAAGGTGTGCAGGGAGTGCCCTCGCAGATCGGAAATCGAGGATTCGCGAGGTGAGTAATTTGTGACCTCGTATGTACTAATTTCCCGATGGGGTAAATTCCCTATAAGGAGCAAGGAAGCCATGGGCGAGTAGGCATCGGGATTCGGGGATTTGTTAGACCCAATCTTGTGCTGTCAGGATTCACGATCACGTGAAGTCCGATTTCATGATAGAACAAGGGAATATCACAAGGAGCATTCTGTGGGTGTGAAAACTTCTGATAAAGGGAGTTTTGGAGAGCATTCTAGCTCTTCGGGCCGAGGAAAGAGAAGGTCCTGGTGGAAGCAGACGTGCCTAGGTGGTGCATTTACGTCAGAGTGGTATCAGAGCGAGTTTATTGTCTGTATATTTCAAGCAAGAGGAGTGAAGAAGAGGAAATCACTCTAATACACACGTCAGAGTGGTATCAGAGCAAGAAAATATCTCTGTTTTCTGGAGTAGAGGAGAGAAGAGAAGATTTCACCATGCCTCCGAGGAGAGAAAGACAATCACCCGATCCAGAGGATAGGGGAAACCAGAGAGGTAGAGGAAGGCAAGTACAGAACCCAGAAATGGAAAGGAAGATATGTGATCTCCAAGCAAGATTGGAAGATATGGAAGCAGCGCAGAGATGCACAACCAGTGCTGGAGATCTGAGTGACTCCAAAGGCGAGGTTGAAGCTGAACCACAAGGAGAAGTTGCAGCCGAAGATGCATCCAACGAGCGATTAATTAAATCTATCGCTCGGATGAGTTCAAAAACAAAGATGGACATTCCATCTTATGAAGGAAGTATGGATGCAGAAGAGCTTCTGGATTGGATTAGAACTCTTGACACCTACTTTGATTATGAGGATATCGAAGAGGATAAGAAGGTCAAGCATGCTGTCACAAAATTGAAAGGACACGCAACATTATGGTGGGACGAGCTTCAAGTAGACAGACGTTCCAAAGGCAAGCAAAAGATCAAAAGCTGGGATCGAATGATTGCGAAGATGAAGGCAAAATTCATCCCAAGGGATTATCAAATCACACTGTTCAGGAGAATGCAAAACCTGAGATAGAAGTTGATGATGGTAAAGGAGTATACTGAGGAATTCTACAAGCTCAATATCAGAGCAGGTCATCGGGAGAGCGATGATGAAAAGGTTTCCAGGTATATGAATGGCTTGAGGTACGATATCCAGGATGAGATGAGTATGACAAACATTAGAACGGTGGAGGATGCATATCAGATGGAATTGAAAGCTGAGGAAAAGCTAAGCCGAAAGCCAGCACAGCGAGGTCGAGGTAGGAGCCAATCAAAAGGTAAATCAGTCGCCCAAGATAGGTTCCATAAATATAAGGATGACTGGAAGAAACATCAGATGAGAACAGAAAGAGGTGGAAGTTCACAGCGAGGCCAGCACGTTGAACAACGAAGGCAGCAGACAAAACAGAGCAGAGGATACGCTGATAATAACACATTTCCTAGTACCAGAGGTAGAGGAAGAGGCAGAGGTGGAGTCATCACATGCTTCATGTGTGGAAAAAATGGACATAAGGCAGTTGATTGTCCATATAGAAAGATAGATGGAGGAGAAGCTCACATCGCCAAGGCACAGAGGCGAAATGATGAGGCAGAAGACGCAGAAGATGGAAGGTCACTGATGATGCGTAAGGTTCTCTTAACACCCGAGAAGGAGGTGGAGGACACAGCTCAGAGAAATAGACTGTTCAGAACCACATGCAAGACCAAAGACAAGAAGTGCAAGGTTATTGTGGACAGTGGAAGTACAGACAATCTCGTTTCAACCGAGATGGTGGAGAAACTAGAATTGGAGACAACTGATCACCCGAGTCCATATAAAGTTTCATGGCTACAGAAGGGACATCAGGTAAATGTCACTAAACAGTGATTAGTTGACATCAAGATAGGAGGATATAATGATAAGATTATCTGTGATGTTATTCCTATGGATGTATGTCATTTATTGCTAGGCAGACCATGGAAATATGACAGGAACGTAGTTCATGATGGGAAAATGAACACGTATACTTTGGAGAAGAATGGGAGAACACATATGCTACTTCCAATTAAAGAAAAAGAAGTAAAACCAGAACCGAGGAATACTATACTTCTCATGAGTGGGAAGGAACTTTTGGCGGAAGTAAAGAAGAAGGAAGATCCATAGTTCTTTGTGGTCAGAAAACCAAGAGTTGTTTTGACTAGCACAAGAGTGGATGACTTGCCGGAAGAAATTCAGGAACTGCTGGAAGAGTTCACTGACATTGTGGTAGACAAATTACCTCATTCGTTGCCATCGATGAGGAGTGTGAGTCATAATATATACCTCATACTAGGAGCCAGTTTGCCAAATAAAGCTGCGTACAGGTTGACGCCACAGGAGAATGAAGAGGTCAAAAGGCAGGTGCAGGAGCTGTTGGATAAAGGACTGATTAGGGAAAGTTTAAGTCTGTGTGTCGTTCCAACGGTACTGAGTCCAAAGAAATATGGAGGTTGGAGAATGTGCACTGATTCTAGAACCATTAACAAGATAACCATTAGGTATAGGTTTCCATTTCCACGGATGGATGACTTGATGGATTGTTTAAGTGGAGCCAAATTTTTTTCAAAGGTTGATTTGAAAAGCGGATACCATCAGATTCGCATGAGAGAAGGCGATGAGTGGAAGACAACCTTCAAGATAAACGAAGGGTTGTACGAATGGCTAGTCATGCCGTTTGGTTTGACAAATGCACCTAGCACATTCATGAGGTTGATGAATGAAGTGCTGAAAGAATTCATTGGTAAGTTTGTCATTGTTTATCTAGATGACATATTGATTTTTAGAAAAACAAAAGAAGAACATCTGAAGCATTTAGCTGCAGTAATGAGGAAGCTACAGCAAGAGAAGTTGTTGATTAACATGAGGAAATCTTCATTTATGAAGACATAACTCATTTACTTGGGATTTGTCATATCGGCAAATGAATTAAAGATGGATCCAAGTAAAGTGGAGGTAATTAAAAATTGGCCATTGCCAAGAAATGTTTTTGAGGTGAGAAGTTTCCATGGTTTGGCTAGTTTCTACCGAAAATTCATCAGGAATTTCAGTAGAATTAACGCATCAATGATGGATACTGTAAAAAAAAGACATAAATCTTTTCATTGGACTGAAGAGGCAGAGAAGAGCTTCAATTTGTTGAAGCGAAAGATCACAGAACAACCAGTGTTGGTGCTACCAGATTTTATGAAGACGTTCCAGGTAAAATGTGATGCAAGTGGCTTTGCCATAGGAGAGGTCTTGAGCCAGGAGGACATACCTGTTGCATATTTCAGCGAGAAGTTGGATGAAGCAAAACTGAAATACTCCACGTATGATAAGGAATTTTATGCTATCATACAGGCACTGAAGAAGTGGAGGCATTACTTGATCCCAAAAGAATTTGTTCTGTATAGTGATAATCATGCATTACAGTTTGTGACTCAACAGGAGAAGTTGAATCAGAAACATGCTAAATGGGTAGAGTATATGCAGAATTTTACATTTTTAATTAAACACATTTCAGGTACTACTAATAAAGTGGTTGATGCTTTGAGCAGGAAGTGTTTGTTGCTGCAGGAGTTTCGAGTCAAAACATCGGGTTTTGAAAACCTTAGGGACATGTATGTAGGTGATGCAGATTTTGCAGAGGCATATGAGGCAGCTGAGAATCCAGTTCTCAGAGACAGAAGCCCATGGATGGATTACATGATCCAAAATGGATTGTTGTTCAGAGGCAATCAACTGTGTATTCCAAATTGCTCCATGAGGGAGAATCTACTAAAAGAAAAGCATAGTGGTGGCTTAGCAGGGCATTTTGGCCACGACAAGACATTCGCAAAGATGAGCCAAGCATACTTTTGGCCAGGGATGTGGTCGGAAGTCAAGAAGTTTGTTGACAGATGTAGAATTTTCCAGCATTCGAAGGGCAGGAAGCAGAATGCGAGATTCTATCAATCATTACCCATACCCGAGAGGCCGTGGGATGAAATCAGCATGAATTTTGTATTGGGATTGCCTAGGACGCAAAGAGGACATGATTCGATCTTTGTGGTGGTTGACAGGTTTTCAAAAATGGCACATTTTATTCCATGCCAGAAGACCAGCGATGCGACTCACATCACAAATTTGTTCTTCAGGGAGATTGTTAGACTTCATGGTTTACCCAGAAGCATAGTATCAGACAGGGATACCAAATTCATTGGACATTTCTGGAGGACACTTTGGAAGAATATGGGAACTAACTTGATGTTTATTTCTGCCTATCATCCTTAGACAGATGGGAAAACAGAGGTGGTAAATAGAAGTCTGGGAGACTTTCTCAGAATCTTGGTGACAGAGCACCATAGCAGTTGGGACAATGTGTTGCCACATGTAGAGTTTGCTTACAACGATTCAGTGAACAGAAGCACAGGAAAAGGTCCATTTGAGATTGTATATGGCAGGAAGCCAAGACGAGTATTTGAACTGAGGGATTCAGAGAAGATAATGACTAAAGTGCAAGCGCTGAAAAATTCACAGAGGCGATGGAAGAACTTCACAGCCGGGTGAAGCAATGATTGCTGAAATCAAACCAGGAATATAAGCACAGAGCAGATCAGCATCAGAGACAAATTTAGTTCGAAGTTGGTGATCTAGTTTTGGCACACCTGAGGAAGGAAAGGTTCCCAAGGGGAACATACAACAAGCTGAAAATGAAGAAAATTGGGCCATGCAGAGTCCTGAAGAAGTTAGGAGAAAATTCTTATGAGATTGAGTTGTCGGATGACATCGGAATATCTCCGACATTCAATGTATCAGACTTATATCCATATAAGGCTGAGGAAGCAAGAGCTGGAAGTGATGAACAACCAGAAATCCAGTGGCAGAAGTAGATGCCGATTTCATAAAAGCCACAGATGCAGCATATACTTGACAAGAGGGTGAGTAAAAAGACCAGGTGGAAGCAATACTTCGAGTATCTGGTTAAATGGAAGGGCCATCCAGTACAAGATGCCAGCTGGGAAAGTGAAGCAGTGATTCAAAAGCATGAACAGATCGTGTAGGAGCTCATGGACAGGAGCCCATGAAAGTTTTCAAGACGAGGAGTATGATGCAGGAGCATTGCCAACTCATCAAGGAGCACCGCCCATGACAAGCGAGCCAGCATGGAAGGCAATGAACATTTGGACAAGTCCAGCCGAAACTTTTTGAATTCTCATTCAAGATGATGCGCCAATGTATAAATGATGAATTTATGGAAAGCGCCTTTGTATATTGTATTGGAATTTGAGATATACGCTCTCGTCCTTAGTAGATAGGAGGCATTTAATAGATTTAATGCTGGTAGATAGGATTTTAAGTCTAGATTTGATAGTTAGAGTCTGAGAAGGAAAACGGATATAGACACCCTCATTGTATCATTGTAACAATAATCAAGCATTCAGGAGAAGAGCAGAGCAAGCAAAGAATATTGTGTGAAGAACACCCATGTATAGGCATTTGAATTAATAGAAGGAAGCTTTGATTCAGGCCCATGGTTTGTGTTGTTTTCTCTGTGTATTGTTGATGTGCTCATGGATGTTTGCTTTCTGGTTATGCATTTTCTTTGTGTATGCTGTGCATGTGATTTCATGTTTCAAATTGAAGTCTAAAGGGAAGAGAGAATGAGTTTCAATTATTTCTCTATTTGAGCCAGGAGATTCCTGCAAAGTGTGCAGTTGAATTCATCTGCATGGAGTGCGTTGATGAATGCTCAGTAGTCTGACTCTTGTTCTCATTCACCCAGAAGTGGAAGTGAGTTGTTGAAGCCGTGCAAGGAGTGCATAGGCTGAAGAAGAAGTCTTAGTTGTAAATCTGAACAAAGGAAGCCAAAGACTGTTGCTGCAGGAGTGCACAGAGTTGGAAGGATTCAGCACTTGGGGAGTTGTTGAATGATTGAGCACAAGGAATGCGCACTAGTTTCCTCTGAAATAATCAGAGTAGTAAAGCTCAGGAGGTATAACACCCTCGTGATATCGTCGAAAGAGAAAACAGGAGGGTTGTGTCGAGAAAGCTCGAGTAGGAGATGCAATTGCAAGCGTCCGAGGATAAGTTCTGAGAAAGGAGCTTTAGTCTTCTGAAGAAATCCTCGAATAGGAGGATTCAATGATCAGGACAAGAAGAGGGAACTATGAAATCCCGTCAGCCATTAGATCTCAAGGAGATGCGCACGATTTGAGCCTTAGCGTGCAGTGAAGGAGCCAGGGCTCATCGGGATTCGACTTATTGTGGAATCGAAGTTTCCAGAGGTGTAGAACTCTCACAGGAAGAAATCGTGATCTGCGATTTCCTGAGAGGATAAGAGCCATTGATTTCAGTAGGGACACGTGGTGAACGATCCCAGAGAATCAGAGTTCAGGATATCGGGGTTTTTGGAGTCGTGAAACTCGAGCATATCGAAATTGCGATCTGCGATTTCCCGACACGGTAGGAGCCGTTGATCTGAAGGACACGTGTCTAAAGATCTTGAAAAGTTCGGGGTTCAGTATTTCTGGATTCTCAGAGACAAGAAACTCATGACAAAAGAAGTCGTGAAATCCCAAAATGCGACGATCACATAGCCATAGCTGTCAAGTGGAGGACAGGTGTCATCGCGCATCGGGGTTTGGAACTTTGGAGGTTCTATGAACCAGTGCATTTGAAATCGCGATATTTCGATACGTGATTTCCCGATGAAGTCAATAACATAGTGGAGGACAGGTGTCGGAAGGTCCAGCCTTGCCGAGAGTTGATGCCAAGTGGCATCGGAGATCGGAGGATCGTAGATCCTAAGGACGTAAGTTTTACACTCAGTTTCACGAAGTCCGAAACTCCAATAGGAGGAAGGACCGTGGTCTCGTAGCTAGTGGTCACATGTGAAAGAGTAGCCGGAGGGAGCTAAGGTGTGCAGGGAGTGCCCTCGCAGATCGAAAATCGGGGATTCGCGAGGTGAGTAATTTGTGACCTCGTATGTACCGATTTCCCGACAAGGTAAATTCCCGATAAGGACCAAGGAAGCCGTGGGCGAGTAGGCCTCGGGATTCGGAGATTTATGAGACCCGATCCTATGCTGTCAGGATTCGCGATCACGCGAAGTCTGATTTCCCGATAGAACAAGGGAAGATCACAAGGAGCATTCTGTGGGTGTGACAACTTCCGATAAAGGGAGTTTTGGAGATCATTCTAGCTCTTCGGGCCGAGGAAAGAGAAGGTCCTGGTGGAAGCGGACGTGTCTAGGTGGTGCATTTACGTCATATTGCCTTTGATCTGTAGACTTTGAATCATCATATTTTCCAATTATGTTACGAGGGAAAAACTCTCTATGGCTAGGGTAAACCACAACACATAGATATGACTGCAAAAATCAACTCTATCCGAAAAATATGCTATATAAACCAATATTAAAGTGAGATAAGAAAGATGCCTACCTCATCCATATGTTCGATGATGTCCACCATTGAGCTCTTTGACCCAAAGCTTTGTACCTGCAACTAGTTCTCAACAAACAAGTAAAACAAGCATATAGTGATAATATAAAAGGTTAGCACATTAGATATCATAATCCATTAATATACATGAAAAATACGCTCATGGATAATAACTCATATATTTTCAAGATATCAATTGGACGAGAAAGGAGTATTTCTATTAATAAATTATCAGCGAAAGTGAAAACATTACAGACTTCCGTGTTAGCACGGTTCAGAACCGAGAAACTAAGTTCCTTCCAGTTGGGCCTCCACCACTTCAATCCTCCACCAAAGGCAAGCTCATAGAAGGGAGACAATGGGTTTCTCCATCAATAAGGGAAGAGCTTGGGGGTTGAACATTGTGTTTAGACTTAAAGGAAAAAGGGATGCAGACTCAATATGAAGTAATAATTTCTCTAGAGTAACTTTGCTCTGAAAGTTGAATTATTTCTCCTCTTTTCCATAGCTCGGAATTGGCCCATTTATAGCCTTCAAATGGAACTGAAGGGCCGAGTTGGAACATTTATAGTATATGGAAGGCCAAGGATCACAGATCTCCTATCATGACATCTAAACCCGACATTTAATTTTCATTTTTTGACACAAATCCCGATTCTAGAGGGATGTAGTGGAGAAGCCTGCATACACGCATGCTATATAGTAGGAACGATGTGTACATGTGAAAAAATATGTATTTTTAGCTCTGGATTTATCAAACAGGGATGATAAGTCTACCCAAGGAAATGGAAAAAGGCCTTTTATGCAAGATTGCATAAGGTGAGAAAAACATTGCTATAACATATGCCCCCTAATGTGTGAGGTTAGAGGAGTATCTGCGATGGACGAAATACATTATAAACAACCCAGAAGTGGAGTGATGGGGAACCAATTGGAAGAACTAGTTGCTTGTTACATTTTTCACTGATTTTGCATACATGGCTGGCAATAGAATTACACTGCAGATCCATGTGAAAATATACCAAACAAGTGTTTGTGGCCATGAACAGGAAAATACAAATGAAGTTACATTCCAAAAGCTATCATAGTCATGAACAAGTCCCAGTAGAACCAGTCTCAAAACCAATCTAGATATATCTGTATAAAATGGAGTACAATTTGATCTCCCATGATCACTGAAGTCATATAGGTATTGGTCCAATGAAAAGGAAGTAACAGCTTAGGAAAATTGCGGCCACATAGTGATGTCTTCAAGTCTTCTACACAATCCGCCAAGGGTGAAAGTCTACATTATGTGAATAAAGGAGTTGAGGTCGAACACAATGAGACATAGTTTGATTACAGGTCATTGAGGTATACTGTTAAAAAACATGAGATAGCATACTGATAATGAAAGTAGGTATTAAGGAACCGAGTACATTCTTACAAGTGTGAATAAAGGAGCTGGTGTTGAACACTTGAAGAATCCATTTATCAGGAGACATTGATGTATTCCCAACTGTCGATGGTGAGAGAGCCTGCCACTAATTGCTGCAAGAATCAAGGTAATCATAAGACTCTAGGTCTCGTTTCCAGAATAGATGAGATGAAGTTGATGGAAGGAGACCCGCTGAAAGGAGAGAATTAAGGCATCTCTCATCAGTCAGCATGGGGTACAAAGAAGGATCTTCATGATTTGGTGGAAATTGGACGAAGAACATGTTCACAAACCAATGACCCTATGCATATATTGTGTGTGTCAAGTGCAAGTGGTACATGAAAAAGACCCTCTGAATAGAAGCCAATGATGAAAACTGTTGATGAAGAAGAGAACAACATCAATAAGGCTAATGGAATCCAAGACACTACACGAATCCCAATGTGTGAATAGATGTCTTGTTGTTGAACACAAGGGAAACCACCCAATCAATGACCAATGATGAAATTTCGACTGTTGGGTTTAAGGTTACCTACCAATGATGAAAGTAGGGCCACGGGACATGATAGGGCTACAATATCATGTGACTCTGAGAGAAACTAAGGGTATGGCTGACATGCAAAGTCAAGAGTTCTGAGAAGTGGCCGACACAGGTTGATAAAATTCCTTTGAACAAGAACATGAGACATATGGAAGACTCTAACAACATAGAATCAATGATGAAATAATGAGATGCAAGAGGCATCAATCATGTTCTCCATAGGGACTAGAAGAGTAAAAAATCGATAGAGAAGACTCTATAAAAAGATCATCTTCCTAAGGCCATTCTAAACCCAAATTTATGGTGACAAATGGACTCAATAACTTTGTGCTCTGTTCGAGGGTGACACGACTGCTGCCAATATAAGATAATACTCCCTTCCCGCCCATCTTTTTTTTTATTTTTCATAGACAAATGAATGCTATGATATAGAGGAGGAAACGAGTGCCACAAGTAAGAAAAACTAGTTCCAGCAGTGGAACATACCTATGCTCAATGCAGTGAGATGCATGTGGGAGATGGACACTCGCAGAATGTTCCCTCCTGGGTATAGGGTGTCAAATTATGAAGGATAAAAACAAGGCTCTTCTTGGTCGAGGATGAAAAAACTATTGAGGCAAACGATTTATAATGCAAAGCAAGAACCGGATAAAGGCTCAATACTGCAATTGAGGGCATGATATGCAATCACAACTTAACGCCAAAAGTTGTTTGTTTTTATGTCTTTTAGTCTAATTGGTGTGAAAAAGGGATAAACTTGTGCCAAATAGACATCTTTTCAAATCCAATTTACGAATGTGAAAGAGACAATTTCACTCGACAATCTTTTTTCTTTTTGAAAATGAGTCAGAAAAGAGATTAACTAAGAATCATGACCTTTCAAGTCCAATTTAATGAGTGTGAAAGGGAAAAATCACTCGACAATATTTTTTCTTTTTAAACAAGTCAAAAAAGAGCTTAACTCGGACTTGTTCGAGATATTCTAGGTGACAAGTCCCGGGGGAGGCCAAGGCTCTCGTGTTGGAATTCTGTGGAATGTCAGTATCTTACGAATAGCCGACATAAGCTTGGGAAAACCCAAAGCTCTCCAATTCGATGAGGATAAAGAACTAACATATTATAAAGTCTCCATGATGGATCAGATAATGTCTCTTACCGGAAAATACATAGGCGGGGGCATTGGATACCCCACAAGGCCATCCCAATCGAAGGGAACCTCCTTAGGACTTGGAGGGAGAGTACTCGGGGAGAGGAAAAAAATATCTCGTTCATAAGGTGCATGATTAGGAATGCTGGTGATATGGTTGAAGGATGCATCACCTTCCACAAGGAGAGCAGGATTGACTAGAGATTGCATTGGTATGGCCACTTCTTCAATTCTAGGTTGAAGAGGATTCATGATAAAATAAATGGACACCTCACCCTCAACAATGGGGGTGAGGTTAGGAGAATAATGCAACGACATTTTTTCCGTGTCAATGAAAGGAGAAACAGGATGTGGGGAAACCACAGATGCCTTAGAATCTGAAGGGCCCTTGGGTGATCCTTGCGCTTCTAGTATTTCGGCCGTGGATGGACACAAACGAGTAAGGTGATCTCCTTCACAAGTCCTGCAAAGGAATTTAGGCTTACGTATGAGGTGTCGAGGCTTCTCCATGCTCCCAACGTCGTTCATAACGGTCGGTGCATGCTCTCAACGTGACTGGAAGTGGCGTGAGAGTCATATCCTACATGATGTACAAAGGTTGGAGATGTGACATTGATATGACTCATGGCGACTATAGTGATCCCCCTAGCATGACTATTAGTGGCTGGGTGAGGGTCTTCAACATGACTTGTAGAGGTCGTTGACCCATCTCCAATGTGACCGGCAAAGGTTGGTGATGGAGCTCCAGTATGACTAGTAGTGACTGGGCTAGTGGTGAGTTATGGCATTTGATACCAAGGTCTAGGGAAAGATTGGCGTTGAAACATTGCAGGCTAGGAAGGGTCCCGATTTACCCTCTTTCCTTGTCTGGAAAGGTAGTATCCTCCACTCAATGGGTCCGAAGAGGCTTGTACGACAATCATCACTGAAGTTTGTGAAGAGACAGACGTATGATAAGAATTATTCGAGTGAGGATATATGTTGCCCCGTTGTGAAGGGGTTCCGTAAAGAGGGTAGCCTAAACCATAAAAATGATTATCCCCATATGAAATACCTGGGGATACATGAGGACCTATCATGGAAGGCGAAGGTTACATGAATGGGGTGTAATAAGTAGAATAGGCACCCATTTGAGCATTGGCTCCCGAAAGAGCGTAGCTAGGATTGGATCCATAAGAGGGGAGGGTCCAATCACCCATAGTGAGATTTAGTTGAGGTACATGACTCAAATTAAATGAATACATAGGCATCGGGGCCATGGTTCCTCCGGATCCAATGCTAGGATTCATATAAGTGGACCAGGGAAAGGATTGCATGGTTGAGGGCATATCAACAGGAAAATGACTAGAGACCCTAGGGGTGGACTGAGTATCATAGTTATTCATATCATTATGAAAGATGGAAAGATTCATCCCCATGAAATGAGCAGGCATCATGGGGTGGGTAGTAGTGAAAGAGGGAGAAAAAGGAACTCCACAATCCATGATAATGAAAACTCGGTATAGACTCTTAAGGCCAACTAGTAATCAAAGAGAACACCAAAATTCAAATGACCAATACGCATGAAAATGGGGTAAAGTGGTTGAGTGGCCTCCCTCTCTAAATAAGGTATGTCTCACCCAAGAGGGGCCTGAGAATCCCTGCTAAAGATCGGAGGTAACAAAATCAGTCATAAGGGCCCTCATGGGCTTAACAACTAGTCGGTTAGATCCCTTCAGAGAGGTAATCCTCCATAAAGGTTGTGTGTTGTTCAACCCTTATTTGACCTAGGGTATCTGTAGAATAACCCGTGCAAGTAACCTATGTGGCACCTAAGTCAAGAAACTAAGTAACCAATGTATAACCGATGCATAGGAGAGTAGTCGTAAGTCAAGTCCACCATATGGGTAGGGTAGCAGGGTCCGAAACCTTGAAAGTACTGCCTCTCATGGAGGTAAATGAACTAGCAAGATCCCCAGATACAAATAGATCCCCATAAATATCTCTGATGCTAAGAAGGTATCGGGGGGATATCCCTTCAACCAATCTCGCACGACCTCGTGTTTAACTCCAGTGTGAGCGCAGCCTCCTGATATTACCAATCCACTTCTTTTCTCAGACACATATGTTGATTTAATTGCCTTGGAGAAGTTTACTCACAAAATCCTATTCCAAGGCACTAAATCCTAAGCTAGTTTGTGCACCCTAGAAAATAAAATTGTGACTACTCAATTTTAAATTATAGTGTTAATTTTAGTGGCCGTGATTATTCAAAAATGTATGGTAGTGAAACTCATGATGTTATGACTCTGCAAGAAAATTAAATATGAAAATAATGCAAAGTCCTAACTGTAACTTTCAATTAATGATATGATTATGAAAATAAATGCAATTTTCAATTTCAACTCTGCAATTCTGACGTAAAATGCAATCTTTGACTAGATGCACTAAGCTAATGATAAGGACACAAAAGATAAAAATGCCAAGCAATGCAAAATGCCTATTTTTTTTTGTATTTTCAATATACTAAAAATAAAATGCATGGAATGATAAGCAACTTGATATATAAATTCTACTGTGTATAGGAATAAATAACTCAAGAAAAATACCAAGCAACAAAACACCCATCCCAATGTACAAGGACAATCAAAGTGGAAAGGTGATGAGAAAGACTCCACCCAAAAATTCAACTCCATACAGGTTTCCTGTCATCCCAGAGACACTCAAAAGGCACTACAAAGACCTAAGAAGGATAAGAAAACATCAAATCCCACCCAAAAAACACCAGACCAAGTAAACATGCTAGGAAAACTGATGTACACAACTGTTTAGGAAAACAAAGCGTATATACGCAGGTTTGCATGGGAGTGATAACTGGTTTTCAATATTCCATTCCAAACCTCTTTATCATTTCTCTAATATACTTGGTTTGATAAATACAAATTCCTTGGTTGCTTTGACGTATATAAATACCCAGAAAGAAGGATAGTTCTCCAAGTAATGACATTTCAAATTCATTCTGCATGTCCTTTGCAAATTTTTGGCTTAACTTGTGATCAGTACTTCCAAAAATAATATCATCAACATAAACTTCAATTAATAAAATACTATCTTGAGTTACCTTGATGTAGAGGTTTATTGTCTGTGCTTCCTTTTCTAAACCTTGCCAACTATAGATATTTATCCAGTCTAGAGTACCATGCTCTAGGAGCTTGTTTTAGACCATACACGGACTTCTTTAATTTACACACATAATATGGGTTCTTTGACAACTAAAATCCTTCTAGTTGTTCAATTTAGACTTCTTCTTCAAGTTCCCCATTCAGAAAAGATGATTTTACGTCCATCTGATACACTTTAATATTTTTGGAGCATGCATAAGCTAAAAGAAATCGGATTGCTTCCATTTTGGCAACTGGGGAAAATGTATCTTCAAAGTTGATTCCTTCAACCTGTGCATATCCTTTACATACCAATCTAGCTTTGTTCCTTTTAACTTATCTATATTCATTCAATTTATTCATGTATTCCCACTTTGTGTCAATCACATTCTTATCCTTTGGTCTTGGAACCAATTACCAATTGTCATTTTTCTCTATTTGATCCAATTCTTCATCCATGGCCTTATTCCAAAATTCATCCTTTATGGCCTCTTCAAAATAGGTTGGTTCAATCGTAGATGAGAGTGCTAGGTGCATTTGTTCTGGTGAATGGATTCTTCTTCTAGTTTCAACTCATGCATATTTGTTTCCGATAATCTGATCTGAAGGATGATTCTTCTGTACTCGTCTTCTAGGTGTCTTTGGAGGCACTTGTTGAACTTGATCTTATACTTCTGTCGGATCCTCTTCATATTCCCCTTCTACTTCTTTTTCATCTTCTACTTCTTCTTCGTAAAGCTTTTCTATTGATTCATTTTCTTCTTCCTTTAATTCTTGTCTACATGTTTCATCACTTGTTACATTGATGTTTTCCACAACTTTATTCAATATCAGGTTGTAACACTTGTATGATTTCCTTGTACTTGAGTAACCAACAAGTACTCCTTTGTCCACACAAGAGTCAAAATTTCCCATTCTTCCATATTCTCTTTTGATGTATCATTTGCTTCCAAAAACTCTGAAGTGCTTCACATTTGTTGGTCTTCCTTTCCATAGCTCATAGGGATTTTTGTTAGTGTTGTTTATGAGAATTACTCTATTTTGAATGTGAATTGTTGTATTCACTTCCTGTGTCCAAAAAATATATGTCAATTTGGAATCCATTAGCATTTTTCAAGCCATTTCATGTACTTTCTTGTTCTTTCTTTCAACAACTCCATTCTGTTGAGGTGTCCTAGCAACAAATAATTTCCTTTTTATTCTATGCTTGTTGTAGTAGTCCATAAATTCCTTTGAAGTGAACTCTCCTCCATTATCAGATCTCAAGCATTTGATTTTTGAATTCATTTCATTTTCAACCATTTCCTTGTAGACCTTGAAGTTTTCAAAAGACTATGACTTATTCTTGAGAAAGAAAACTGCAATCATTCTTTTATAATAATCAACTAATAACATAAAGTATTTCTCATCTTTTAAACCCTTTGTTGTAGTTGGTCTAACTAGATGAGTATGCAAAATTTCTATTGGTCTTGTCGTTGAATATTCTTTTGATTTAAACATGGTCTTTGTTTTATTTCCTTGTTGGTAATGCTTGCATAAAGTGTTGGTTGGTTTCGTGATCTGGGGCATTTCTCTAAATGCTTCCCTTTTTATGACTTTGACAAGGTTATAAAAATGTATGTGACCCATTCTTTTGTGCCATAGCCAAATTTCATCTTCGTTTCCTAGGAAACACTTTTCATTTTCAATTTCACTTAATACATATATGTTACTTGAAGTTCTCGCAGCTATTGCAATCAATTTTACTTAACCTTGTTTTCTTATCTCACACTTTTGTGAATCAAAAGTAACTTTATGACATTGGCCACACATTTGACTCACACTTAGAATATTATGTTTCATATCTTCTACTAGTAGAAAATTTTCTTCCTTGGTATTCTTGTTCCCAATTTTGATTGTGCCTTTTCCGATAATTTTAGTTGAATCGTCATTTTCAAAGGAGACTGATCCATCTCTTTTCTTTCTTAATGTAAGAAACCTATCTCTATCACTTGTCATGTGTTATGAACAACCACTATCAACATACCAACCATGTTTCTTCTTCTTAGCTTATAAAGCAAGTGTGCATTGTTCATTGCTATACTGATTCTTCTTTCTTATCCATGTCCTTTTTTGAAGTTCTTGTTTGTGATTCTTGTTG
The DNA here is from genome assembly GCA_010110895.2 of Picea sitchensis. Classification (NCBI taxonomy): domain Eukaryota; kingdom Viridiplantae; phylum Streptophyta; class Pinopsida; order Pinales; family Pinaceae; genus Picea; species Picea sitchensis. The sequence continues at coordinate 40,327 of SNQJ01S0033304.1, read as the reverse complement.
TTTTGTGGTGGTTCTCTAGGAGGGTCTCTCATTCTACAATCTTTAGCCATGTGTCCAAAGTTGTTACATTTGTAGCATTCCACTTCAGTGCTCAAAGATTCAAACCTGTTGTAACTTCTTCTATGTGTTTCACTAGGCCTTCTTGGATAACCCTTTTGTGTATGACTTTCAAAGTTGTTTATGTTCTTGTTGTTAGCTCTGCAATTCATAGCTTTATGTCCAAAATTATTACATGCATAACATAAACAAAACAAAAAAGTGTCATACCTGGGAGTTGAAGATATTCTGAAAGGAGGTACTCTTATGAATCCTTCTTCTTCCTGAGGCCTATCTGTTTCTATCGGTCATTGATTCTGAAATTTGAATCTTCTCCATGGAGGAGTGTCCCTGTAATTTTCTTTGTAGACCTTCCTATCCCCTTTGATTGTTTCTGTATAGATTTTTGAACATGTTTCTTGTTTTTTTGTTTTGGAGCTTGATCCATTTTCTGTCTGATTCTATCCAAGTCCAAACTTGTCATGATGAGGTTTTTGACTGTTGATAATATCATTCAAAACTTTTGAGTTGTTCTGCATATTTTTCTTTTGAATATCCTTTCTTAATGTGACAATTTTTTCTTCCAAATTTCCAATGATCTAGTCTCTTCCTTCTAGCTATTCTTTGAGTGCTTATTCAATTATTTTATCTTCTTCAATTTGAACCTTCAAATTTGTGATCATTTGTTCTAGTTCCTAAGTGTCTTGTTTCTTGTCTAGTTCCACTTGTAGTTTCTTGTTTTTCTTCTTTTCTCTTTTGATAGCTTCTATGGAACAAAAAAATTCTTCTCAGTAGTCAAATTCTGCCTCTTCATATTCTTGTTCGGTCTCTTCATACTCTTCTTCGGCCTCTTCATATTCTTCTCCAGAGTCTTGTTTATCACAGTCTTCTACTACCATGAATAGAACTCTTTATATTTCACTGTCACTGACTTCATCTTCATCTGATGATGAGATGTCTTCTTTGGTGCATAAGCTTTTCTTGAAAACTTTCTTTGTGGTTCTTTTGCCTTTATATATTTGTTTTCTATTTGAGTAACCTTCATCATTTCTCTTTTTATTATGAGTACATTCATTATCAAAATGACCAATACCATCATAGTTAAAACAAATCAAACAAGGCTTACTTCTATACCTTCTATTGGTATAGAGGTTGTTCAATCTTCTGACAAAGTTGGTCGCTTATTCATCATCTTCTGAGACGTCACTGTTGTTGCTATGTTCTTTTTCTTTTTTCTTTCCCTTTTTCTTTGACCTTTTGGATGCTTTGAAGGTTGATTTTTTTATATCTGGATTTTCCTGTTCAATTCCCATTTCATATGATGTGAAGATTCCATGTAGTTCGTTCGTTCTTATTGAGTTTAGATCTACTCTTTCTTCTAGTGATGATATCTTAGGGTCAAATATCATAGGAAGAGATCTTAGTAACTTTTGAAAAATTACATATTCTTTTATTTCTTCTCCCAATCCCAATATTACATTTACTGTTTCATCGACTCGTAAAAAGTAAGTTGCAATATTCTCATCTTCCCTCATCTTTAGTTGTTCAAAATGACCTCTGTAAGTTTGAATCTTTGTTTCTTTGACTTTTGAATCTCCTTCATAAATATTTCAAAGTTTTTCCCAAATATCTTTAGTGGATTTACAATGTGAAACTTTGGTGAATACCGATTCTCCAAGACCATTCAGAAGTGCATTTGTGGATTTAGAATTATTGTGACCGAGTTTCAATGCTTTGTCATTTGTTGACAGAACTGCTGGTGATGTGTATCCATTTACAATTTATTATCAAATTTCAAATCCTTCTTCTTGTATATATGTCTTCATCCTTATTCTCCAAAATGCATACTTCTTTCCATCAAACTGTGGTATTCCATTTTTATACATGTTGTTGTTCTCCATGATCTACCTTTCAGTGGTTAAACTGATTTCTGAAGGAACCTACTCTGATACCAATTTTTGGATTACTGAGAGGGGGGGTGAATCAGTAATAGAGAAATCTAATCCTTTTTAACCATATAATGAATTTTTTATATTAATGTAGCATTATCATCCAATATTTGTAGAGTAAATAAACAATGAACAAATGAACAATCATACATATACACAATACACAGTATTTTTACGTTAAAACCCAAAGTGGGAGAAAACCACAGAATGATTTTTCTTATATGTCTTGAAGAATTAGATACATTGGAAGAACCAACTTCCTTTGTTTTCTAGCTGCAACTGAAAGGAGGCTCCAACCCCCTAGTTTTTCAAGCTACAACCTGAGGGAAGCTCCAACTCCCAAATTCTTTGGCTACAACCAGAAGGAGACTACAACCCCCTATTTTCTCTGGATACAACTGGAAGGTGGCTACAAGCACATGTCCTTGCCCCGTCCAACCACCCTGATGTATAAGTAGAATGATTGAACCACTGCCACACTATCACTGTGAGATATACTGTTGTAAACCTGTACCAATCAACCTACACCAAACAACCTATACTAATAACCTTAACCATGCATCAACCATGCATAAACATTTACCTCAACCTGTAATCAGCATGTACCATAAACAAGTGCATCAACCATGCACCAACCTGTACCTCAACCAAAATCCCTCATCAATTTCAACATCCAAATATGATTTCAAACTCTGTAGTAGAACTGGTGTATATGATCACATATCTGCAAACCTTACTTAACTTTAACAACAAAAGACTAGATCTTTCATCAAACTTTACTTTAGTCTCACATGACTAGTTTTGGATTAGTCAACAACCCTAACTTGAACTAATCATAACTATGTACCTGTAATGAATAAAGATCTGAAAATAATACATAATGTTCTTCAATGTGTTTTGTGCAATTCCTCCAGGTGTCACTACATGGAACCTCTCAGAAAAATATTTATGGGAAAAATGGCATACCTTGTTGAATTCTGGCTTATTCTAGAGAGAGAACTTTTAGAGAGTGCCCCACACAGAATATTTGTTATATGGATCTAAAAAATGTACACATAATACTACAGAGTGTAATATAACCAACACTTTTGGTCTTACTGAATTTGGATCTTTTATGAAGAAGTTATGACGTTTTAACCCGAAAAACTTGTTTTAGATTAGTTTCAGGACTAGCCACAAACCTTATTTTCCACGGAGTGTAACTCCAAAAATACAATGACCCACAAGCTGAAATTCACACCAGAACTACTTGGATATGTTGCCTCAATGGCCTCCCAATTTCATGGTCTGAATCATTCTAGAAAACAATTTATTGCTAAAATGGTGAGATGACCTGTAAATAACATACCTTAGAAAGCATCATCAAAAGAATTTATCCTCCTTTGAATTTTGGCCTTCTTTACTTCACCTTCCCTCTGAAATTCGGCTTAGATATCCTTTAGTTCCCTCAATCACCTATAGATATTCAATATTTTCAAGTGTGTTTGAAATGAGAGAGCCTTGCCTCTTATTTATACTTTCATGTAGCTTCCTTATAATCATCTTCTAGACCACTTTGTCCGCATAGCCACTTTGTACACATAGTCACCTATGTCCAACTTTGCCCAATTTGCCACTTGTCCATATATTCAATAGCTACTTGACTACTTAACCCATTTTCCTCATTTTAGGGTTAACCTTCATATAACCACTTTCCATAATTAGAAAGTTCTCCATTTACTTTATTATTTAAATAATCCTCCTTGACTTTGTCACTTCACTTTATTATTTAAATAACCCTCTTTGACTTTGTCAATTCACTTTATTATTTAAATAATCCTATTTGAATTTGTCACTTCACCTTATTATTTAAATAATCCTCTTTGACTTTGTCACTTCACTTTATTATTTAAATAATCCTCTTTGACTTTGTCACTTCACTTTATTATTTAAATAATTTATTCGTTGCAAGAAATTTGACTTATTTGACCTTTTGGGGCTTTAGGCCAACATATGAGGGTCCTCCAACTTAGTAAGGCCATAAGTCTCAAATCGTGAGGAGTTATGTGACGTTCCACATACCAACAGAAATGGCATGACATGTACTATCCATATAGAATAGTATTACCTGCAAATATATTAAAACTCATACCATTATACATCAAACAAACTTGGGTCCATTACCCAAACCTTTGTGCTACCGGAATTATCTACTGAAATTTCTTCAAGGGTTGACATCAATGAAAACCAACCCAATTAGTCAACAGTGTGGACCTCCAGTGCATGGTAAAAAACATGCCAGATTAGTAGAGGTGATTTTGCAATGTGATTTATGGGCATATGAAGGAGAATCCTGAAATTTTGCGACATGGGTTTTGAGCATAATGAGCCCAATTAGATTAAATCATGGGTGGTTCCTCAAAATGTGCATGTTTGAAGATACAACCATTTTTCCAAAGATGAAGTTTCCAAATTTCTATCTCATCCGGATTTGCAAAACGATCAGTTAACAAGTAGATCCATCGTTTCCATGTTTAACTAATTGGTTATGATATTTTCTAAAGATTACCTCAATATCAATCGATTGTAATATTGTTGTGTTCCAAATCTCTATTTTTGTAATATTTCCCATTTATGAGATCCATTTACTAAACCAGAGAAATAGTTTACCTACAAGATGGGCACAGTCCTTTGATCTGCTCTTATATATACCTGGACTATAATGTAATGAGGAGGAGGTTAGAGAGAGAGGGTTAGATCTATAGTGGAAATTTAGAAAGGGAATGAAGGATTTCTAACAAATTGCATTGTACATTGTTGAAGATATATCTTTCTATGGATTAATACAATATTTGTTCCTACACATGGTACTTTGACTATAATTTAATTCTATAGCGTGTACCAAGAGTGGCAGAGCCCCCATCCTCTGGCCATGTGTTGCATCCATTTGTTTGTAGTTATGTAGATCTGATTTCTTGTATATTTATATATTTACATTTCCAACCCTCGATTATTTTATTTTCTGTTTCATTACATGTCATTTACATTTGACTATTGGAGGCCATGGCTCATGAGTAAAACTCCTCTTTTGAATCCCTTGAACACTTGACCATTAGAGTGGGAGAAAGATTGGGATTAGTGATCTTGTAGAATCCTTACTACTATTGGCCCAACACAATCATAGATTTTCCATTAAAGTAGGCTCTGGTCCTGCATCTCACAAGCGTACGAGCCCCCTAGGTTGATGATTTCACGTATGAAATTTATGCATATAAATATCCCCACTTTTTTTGTGCTATTTTCGAGAAGGTGTTGAAGGGATTGGAGAAATTTCAATTTTTTTTCAATGCACCAACACTTAAGAATTAGAGGAGGAGAAACAGTAATATGCAAAGGCTCCCTATGTTCAGAATCTCTGAAAGGGTTCTATCCCCCCACATTCACTTTAATGAGTTTCTTCGATCCCTTTTCATGTTGGATCAATGTGTCCTATTTTGGATTGATGCATGGAAATGGAAATCTTCTCATGTCAAGAAAAAAATTGGTGACATCAAGGTCTCAATAATGTGAGTGGTCTAAATACATGCTCTGATTTGGAATATTCCTTGTGTGGTGTGCAATATTTCATTTCTTTTCCTAAAGTTGTTGCTTTTGGTTTATAAGAACTCCATACACTAATCCCTATGTGAGAGAGGGATTATCAGACCAGCTAGAAGAATGTGAATATGCTCAAGCATTTCTTTATCAAAGGAGGACATACCCCTGCAAGGATCTTCTCAAATCCTTTCCCACACTCCAAAGTTGTTACCAGGGACGAGTCTATAATTAAAGAAGTAGTAAAGGAGCCAAGGATCCATGAACATATTCCATAGGAAGAGGATCTAGAATATTCTTCTAGTAGTCCTTGTGAGTATATAAAAGATATCAAATATTCATGGACCACATAAAATTAAGAGAATATATTAGAGACATAGATCGAAGAGTTGTTGGCATGTTTTTCACCAAGTCCTTTGTACATAATGGAGTGTGAAGACCATCTTTCCAAAAACCTTCATGGCATCATAATCAAACATAGCCAAGGAAATAGATATTACATTGAATCTTGGTTCCAAACTATCATTAGGCCACAATACCCCTCCATCCTTCAACGCTTCTTGGCATCATTTCCACAAGAGAAACTAGCCTCTCATGTCCGAGCCACCATTGAGGTATGAGTATACTTGTAAACCTGCTATGAACATGACTTCACTAGAAGTACTCATACACTTGGAAAAGTTTTCCTTTTTCAAGTAGGGTAGTATAGTAGATCAGTAAATTTTAATAAATGGTGCATATAATTAGTGGTCCAGCTTAAGGTGTAGTTCAACAACCTTTTTATGTTTTCTGAATAAGCAGGGAATGCCAACAGTTGACAACACAACCCATTGAAAAGGAGATATATTTTCCTATAGAATATTTTTTTTGAGGTTTTTTGGATATTTGTATGATGGAAAGGATGATCTCATAGTTTTGTACAAGTCAAACATCTACAGACTATTTACAGCTGGAAAACATCTCAAAGGAAGCAACATAATTCGCCAACAACAACATTATTCTCCATTGGTACCATAAATATGTATATGAAATTATATCTTTCATCAATTGGACAGGTCTATAGAAGCCCATATTACTTATTCAATTCTAGTGCGTGTATGTAAGTATCAGCTCCATAAAACTACGCTAACTTGAGGTAAAAAAAAAATTGATCCTTCTAATTTATTAAAGATGAAGGAAAATCATTATAAATATAACATTTTAAGATTTTTATTATAATCCTATGTTATCTCACCATTAACCCTTAACCCGTGATCTCTCCAACACTCATTGTGAATCAATGTCAAGGAATCTAAATGAGTTTCTGGAGTCCTCATTTTCATATTCATTTCTTTCAAAAACATAACTACTCCATAGCCCTCATTCACCTAACTAATGATTGTGAAGAGTTGAAATTAGTTAATCCATATCTTTGCTTGAGCACTTTTGCAGGCTATGTTATGTTGGGAATGTAGGAGGGTTTGATATTATACTTGTAGATGATGGGCATGGTTCAAGTAAATTTGGCATAGTTTATTCTATACTTGATGTAGCAGCCATGTTTATAGATTTAATCTTTTAGGATCAAAGAAAATTGTTCAGTGTGCATACACGGGATTAAGTGTCATGTTGATTATGTAGATAATAATGGAAATGTTGGAGAAATTAACATACTTTTGAAACATAGTATGGAGAACTTATAGCTTTGTTGGTTTGCAGTAGAAATATATATATATATATAGCTTGGGACATTCCTCTACATATTATCCAACTTATTTGTCAGTGAAGAATTGTGATGACTGGTTATTTATTAGCATATTTGTTGAAGATGCCCCAATAATGGATAAAACATATATGAAACTTGTTGGGGTGATATATATATATATATATATATTAGACTACCATCCTCAATGTTCCCCTATTTCTGCTCCGCAATAGCTAAATCCAATAATCTAGATCAATACTTTCCCACTGTTATTTTCTATTCTCATGAGTTTCATTATATTGCTTGGGACATTCCTCTACACATTATCCAACTTATTTTTCAGTGAAGAATTGTGATGACTGGTTATTTATTAGCATATTTGTCGAAGATGCCCCAATAATGGATAAAACAGATATGAAACTTGTTATGGTGATCTGATAGTTTTTGAATATGGTCCAGGTTACTATTTAAATTATTAGCACCTAAAATTTTTCATATGACATCTAGATACTAATGCCAACATGGGACACATGAAATTATTATGATCCAAAATATATAACGTGTCTAAGAAGTAAAAATTAGCATAAGATTGAGAAACATCTCCAAGACAAGAAACTATGTTTTCTTATTTTCCTAATCTTTCTCTCAAGATGGCTCCATTGTTTCTCTCTTAGATTTCAAGTTACAAATTTTTTTTGTTGGCGCTCTTGGATACAAAGGTTGTTTATATTTTAAGATTTAGGTTGTTGAATTATTTTCCAGTTTATTTGAACAATTGGACATTGATTACTTATTTTGTGAAGCTTGAATATAGGGAACCTCTTTATGTCTCATTAAATTTTATTTCAGTGAAGGTGAGTAGGATGGAACCTGTTGGGAATTCAGTTCATGCTACTGATCTCTATTTGTTGGGTTATAAGGAAGACATTGATAATGAGAATGATGATAAAAGTGGGTTTGGTGATAAAGACAAGGGTTTTTACAACATATTATGATTCCCACAGATATCTAGACAAGATTTGGAGCATTCCCAACAACAATGAACCAACCATTGGGAAAACAATTTTGAAAAACAAAGGCGTGCTCACCTGTGGGTATTGGTACTAGATCAATATTGGAGCTCCGATTTTTTTTTTAAGTGTTTTTCAATATTCTATTCATCTTGGATATGAAGTATCTAAAACCACTTCGGGAACCTATGGATATTATTTATGAGGAGGTTATTGAATAAAAACATGTTAATCGCATAGGATAAAAGGAAAACCAAAACTCCAGGATTCTCATCATGTCAAGGGCTCAATTGAAGTCATCAACTTGGAAGTGGAACAATCCAATGTCTCCTCAAGTGGGAACTCTAACTGAAAGGATGCTAACATTGTATCCAGTGATATGGATTCTAGGGAGGGATGATATTTCTATTCCATCCTCTATCTCTTATATTTGACCATATAAATTATTATGTGAACATGCCAGTGGAAATGAAGAAACAATGCATTATGGAGGATAGGCTTCAATTTTTAAGAAATTTCATTGGTGCCTTTGATCTTGGTGTCCTCACAAATTTAGTTAGCATCAATGATGCTCGAAAAACCACTTTAATGAATTTTCTTACACAAACAAATACTAGATTTTTCATTGAAGGGAGCATCAACATAGCTGGTTATCCCAAGAAACAAAAAACCTTTGTTTGGTATTGAGATATTGAGAGTAGAATGACATCCATTCTCCTTTTGTGACAGTCTATGAATCTCTCCTCTATTCATCATGGCTTCATTTTCCTTCATAATTCGATCCCAAAACAAAAAGGATGTTTTTGGAATAAGTATGCGAACTATTTCATTGGAAAAATGATGTCAGAATGCATGGAACCCTTTTGTTTGGAACCAAACATATCTAGAGGAAAGTTAGCATCTGAAAACAATAGTGAGAATATTGCTAATGTGGTAGGTAGAGGTTCAATTTATGGTTGTTTAGAGACAATCAATGTTGGAATCATAGTCAATGAGGTTAACCATGCCAATAAATCAATGATAGCCTGACATGTAATTAACAATGAGTGTCTAAGCCATCTGATGTGATATCTAGTCATGTAGATGGTTATTATACAACACGAAAGATGTTTCTCAGGGAACATTTGTTAGCATTAGATCCAAATGGAAACAATATCCGTGAAGAGGAGGATGTGAAAATGGTAGTAGCTTGAAACAAACTAAAACACTATACAATGGCCCATTTTTGTCCCAAATCTCTCACTCTGACATCAATAGATTGAAGAAAGACATTGATGAAAAGAATGGAATTTGTTTTACAAGTTAAGCATAACTCTTTGGATCATTTATCCAAGGTGCTCGCAAATTTTATAATCCATTTTCATCTGAGATGACTCTTTGTCATCTAAACATTTGTTTTTTCTATAGCTGACAACTTAGCTGGATTGACAATTGGTAGCCCAATTCCTTTAATATTCATGTATATTGTAGGGGGTAAATTTGAATGTGGGAGAAAGAGAGCTACAAGTCAAATTTTTTTGAACTATTTCTATTCTTAGAAGGTTCTACCTATGGCTCTATTGCAAATACATTTAGTATCACATCTACAAAATAAATTATTAATAAGGTTAATATGGGGAGAAATGGGAGAAATTTCTACAAACTGGTAGACACCCCAATGTGAGGGTAAATCATTAAGAAAATATAGTACTTGGCCTTCGAGTTTGAATCATATTTTTTATTTTATTCACAGAAAATTAATCAAAATGGGTAGCCAGGTACCTTTAACATTCAACAATATACAACTCAAAATGTAGTTTGCATTGTTGGTATTCATTTGAAGTTGGAACAACATAGAGGATTTATTTATGAGAGGAAAATATGGCATTGGTAATGCATATTGATAAGATTGAACTAGCATGGTAGTAAAGTTAGAAAAGATTGGGAGGATTTTGCAGTCAGAAAATTATCAGTGCCTACTCCTTTGTCATGAGGACATGCCAATCCCCATGCATGTAGGAGATGTTGGATCTCTAAATTGACATATTTTACACCATATGTTGGTCTCATTTACCTTATCTATACACCCATTTACTATGCTTTATACCACATTTACCCATATTTTTTTATGTTAATGTTCCTAACAAGATTAATGTTGTTAATTGTTATAATTTCCTTTGTTTTTAATGATTTATAGAGGATTTGGATTAATCTTGCTAATGAAGGTTTTTGACAGTTCAATGCATGTATCTAGCATTAAGTTCCCATACTCGACCTCCAAGATTAGTGTATATGCACACCTCTAGGGCCAAAATGAAAACATGGTTTTTGTTGGAAATACCTCCAATATGGTTTGTTGTCCACTATTTCGCACCTTGGTCACACGTGTGGACCTCCAACATGTTTTCAAAGATCATGGGAAAAATGTGTCAGATCAATAGAGGTAATTTTGCAGTATGATTTGTGGGTAGATGGAAGAGAATACTGAAACTCGATGACATGGGATTTTGGCAGAATGAGCCCAATTTGGTGAACATCAAGCAGTTTCCTCAAGATTTGCATGGTTCCGGAGATATGAATATTTTCCAAAGATGAAGTTTATGGATTTATTTTTCATCCAGATTTGCAAAACACCCAATAAACAAGTAGATCCATTGTTTCCATGTTTAACAGTTTGGTTATGATATTTTTCTAAAGATTACCTCAATATCAATCGATTGTAATATTGTTGTGTTCCAAATATCTATTGTTGTAATATTTCCCATTTCTGATATCCATTTACTAAACCAGAGAAACAGTTTACCTATAATATGGGCATGATCATTTGATTTACTCTTATATATACCTATACTATAATGTGATGAGGAGGATGTTAGAGAGCGAGGGTTAGAGATGGAGTGGAAAGTTAGAAAGGGAACGAAGGATTGCTAGCAAATTGCACTGTACATTGTTGAATATCTCTCTTTCTATGGATTAATACAAGATACGTTCCTGCACATGGTACTCTAACTATAATTTAATTCTGTAGTTTCTTTTTGTAGCATGTACTGAGAGTGGTAGGGCCCACAACCTCTGGAATGTGTTGCGTCCATTTATTTGTAGTTATGTATATCTGATTTCTTGTATCTTTCTAGCTTTACATTTCGAGTCCTCAAGTATTTCATTTTCAATCTTTCATTACATGTCATTTAAATTTGACCACTGAAGGTCATGGTTCATGAGTAAAAATCCTCTCTTGAATCCCTTGACCATTTGACCATTAGAGTGGGAGAAATACCAGGATTAGTGCTCTTAGACAATCCTTACTACTATTCGCTCTGTGCAACCATATATTTTCGATTAGAGTAGGCTTTGGTCTTGCATATACTTTACCTGCATCTCATAAGCCTACGTGCTAGCGGGAAAACCCCCCTATGGACTACACTAGGGTTCAAAATGTAGGTATATCACAACCATCTAAAAGTCTCCTACTTTTCTAACTACCCCAAACATATCCCAGACTCATACATGAAAGACAAAGTGAGAAGGATCAGGTAATTGTACCTTTTACTCTGCATCTGGTGTTGATCCTCTCATTCTTGATAGCTCTGCTGACTACAAGACTCCTCCCAAGGCTGACCTGAATTCACAAACAGATAAACAAGAAACTACAAACATACATATCATATATAAATCATGGGTTAGATGTTAGAATAAAACATAAATCAAATACGAACTTTTGATACATCATATTTCGGGACAGGAAAAGTATTTCTTTTATTGATATCACAATGTTCACTTACAACAAGGTCAACGACTGCTCCACAAACCTAGTCTGGGCTCCTCTTCACCAAGCCCCAACTGCACCTCTGTGTATCGTTCTCCTCTCAAACTTCTTCTAGGGAAATGGAATGGGCTTATGATGGAGGAAAAAGGGACAAATGGAAAATTTTGAAGCAAATCTCACAAGGTGGTTGCAATTTATTGGGGCAAGGAGGGGATGTGAATTGGGAAGATATTCATTGTTATTATTATTAGATTAGGAATGATACCCCAACACCTCCTTTTATGTGACAAAAGGATGGTTATTCAGTTGGGTGATGGGCTATAGGTGGTGGATCAGTTGGTAATCTACCCAATAACCCGTAATCTCAACGAATTCCTTGAAACTTTTTAATTTTTGCAACTTTTGCGAGTATATGCGGCCTGTAGTGGTGCATCTAGCATATGTACGCAGTTTGTAGTGGTGCAACATGCATACATAAGTGGGAAGTAATGGTGCAGGGCGCGTACATCTTCAAAAATTGTGTTTTTAAGAAGAGCAACTCAGTGATGGCTTGGATAAAAAATAAAGTAAGAGGGCTAGATGCCAGATATGCATGTGTAGAGAAATTTAGGGTTATCATAGATGCCCCCTATTGTGTGAGGTCATAAGAGCATTTGATGTCTGAAATACATTACAAATCTTCACCAATGTATGAAGTGAGTGAACCTAGGACTAGAGATTGGGAGGTTCCATCTGGAAAAATAACAATTGTCTCTACGAGGTGGGCATACCCATGCTCGGGATGAAACAAATCATGGTTGCCAATCAAATACACTGCAGATCCATGTCATATAACTATATAAAGTGTAGCTGTGAGAAACACACAATGCATATACATCTCAAAATCAAAGGTATACAAGTATAGTATCAATCTTCAAGAAGACAATGACGCCTAATGGCTGGAGATGGGGCCTTCAGAGATCGAGAAACAAATTAATGATGTTAAAAACTCGCGTTGGAGTGTAATGCGAGTGTATGAATTCACTACCCAGAGGTCTTCGACGGATCATCGGGAAAAGACAAGAGGATCTCGATGATCAGGCTGAGAACTTCATTGATTTCGAGCAAGGACTTGATTGGACTTTTGGGATGGCTGGGCATGAGGTCAATAGACAAAATACAGAAAGGATGACTCAGTTTGGGTGAAAAATTCCCTTGGACAAAAGCAGGACACATGATCAGACTCAGGCATCATGACATTGACATAATTTCACTATGCAGGAGGCAAGGAAAACTCTCCATGTGTTTGGAAGAATAACCAAATGGAGGAGGACACATCTCCATGTAGCTAGAACAACTTCCTAAGGTCATATTAGATCCCAAATATTGATGAACAAATGGAAAGGGATACTTTGTCAAGACAGCTCATTGTGTTTCCATAAAAAAGAAAATATATTCCGATCCTCTTTTTGGGTGTTTTTTTCTTTTTTCTTTCCAATATTGCAAAGATCTTAAAATAATAAAGAATGATACGTTACAAAGGAGGAACAAGTGTCGTGAGTAAGCAAATAGTTCCAAATAGTGGAACATATCTATTTTCAATGCAAGGAAGTGTGTGCATGATAAGGACACTCAGGAAAATTCTTACATGGGTCAAGGTTTCAAGACACAAAGAAAAAGTGCTACAAGGCTTTCACATAAGGAATGCTCTAAAGGTTCGAGTTAGAGAAACATGGAGTTAATCATTAAAACCAAAAATATGAGATACAATCGGTCATCGAACCTGTCATGCAGTTCGTTACAGTTTTGAAGCTGAGACCCCGGAAATCTGGTGGTTTTCGTTTTGGGGTTTGAAAAACCTGGCAAGGGCTTTCAAATGGTGCCTTTTGAAGATGAGTCTAGGTGATTTCAAAGGGAGTTGAAGCTTGCAGAAAGAATCGCCATTGAACAGTTTGAAATGATTGTTGGACTGCGGATCAGCGACAGAGCGTTTTCAGAGTTCTACAGAAAGCAGCTATGGACTGTGACTTTTCAGATTTGAAGTATACTTGGCTTAGAATGGCAAGACGCGGGAGCTCTGGGATGGGTCCTGGGTGCCTTTCCTCCCTAATCACAGGAAAGGAATGAGAAGCTCATACCAGAATGAATGAACTTGGGACCCATTAGTCAACAGACCAATGTGAACGAGATAAACTCATGATCCTTTCGTTTTGGAATGTAAAGGAGCTTGTGGATCCATGGAGGGATCGTTTCTTGGGATGGGTTCCAGGTGAAAGTTCACTGGGCAGGTCTTCAATTTTGAGTCAAAGGGATATCCTTGTGAACTGGCCAGGGTTCTGCTTTCATGGTGGGCCATGGGCCAGAAGAGTTCCCAAAACCCTTCTTGAAGGTCCTCTTCCTGGGCAGGGTTCTAGGCATACCTGGTGGCCTGATGCACAATTATGGGTAGAAGGATGATGAAATATGGACAGAATGTTGCCTAGAATTTTAGGAAGTTTGGCATGAGAGGAAAAGATGGCTGGGAAGCTCTGCATGCTGAGAATTTAGAAAGGGCTTAAGACTCCAGGGGGACTGCTGAGTTGTCCAACAATTGAGAAAGGCAAACAGTCCTGGTGGGATGTTGCTTTAGGAGGATTCGGAAATAGAGCTTGAGAGTCAGCAAGTATGCTCTGGAGTCTTGGAGGTGGGCCAAGGTGATGTGTGGCCAGCCCAGGATCCAATCCCAAAGTGTCCCAGAAGGATAGCTGCAAGGACTCGGAGCTAAAGATGTTAGGCATGGACTCAAAGTAGCCAAGGACAACTTCAAGAATCCATTGGGGACTCCACACTAGATGCATCTTCAAAGGCAGAAATGAATTGGCCATTATGCATTTGGGGTGAAAGGGATCACTTTATGGAAAAGTGAAATGGCAGGATGCAAAGAGTAGGAATTGGAATACAGCATTTTAAAGGTTGGGAAAAAACCGACACAGGGACCCTTTAGAAAAGTGACCTCTCAAAGGTGCAAAAACTGAATCCCAGGGTATGTGCAGCATCCCAAGAAACTCCAAGGAATAACTCCTACCAAGCAATTTTCCAGGAAAAGCCGAAAAGAGTGAAGGATGAAAGTCCCTTGGCCAGAAGTGAGAACATTCAGGTACTGCAGGTGAGAATTGAGAAGAGAGCGAAGACACTGCAGAACTTGCTTTAATTATACATTTCTTTTTCTTTTTTTTTTTTTAGAGGCGTCTTGTTAAGCCTATCTTGGCTCATTACTGCCTGTTAAGGGTATATTACATTAGTAATGTTATTTTTATTTATGTTGGATTTATTTAGATTGGTTGGCAATTATACCTCCTAATTCCTATATATATGGGAGACTTACATTTCATTGGAATCATCTTGTACTTGAACATTTATATGAGGTAAAAGGAGGTTTCCCTCAGGGGAGCTTATTATCTAAAATTCTCTCTTTTAAAGGCGTTGAGTACTTATTTGATGTTTTTCTATGCTATGATGTTGGTTCTTAACATATAATTATCAAAGCTCAAGGTCTTGGGGTTTGTGCTGTCTGAGACACCATGGCATTTGGCTATAACTTTTCTAGCGATTCAGAGGAATGGCTTGGAGGATATTTAATTATCTGAGATCAAGATTAAGATTTGGTTTAACATTTCAGCTATTGAGGCCTTATACTTTAGGATATAAATCCTTTGTAAGATAGGGTTATGGAATCATCTGAAATTTAGTCCATTGCATAAAATTTCTCTATAAATTTGTTTTGTAATGTTTTGGACCCTAAACTCAGGAGGATATTCTTAGAAATTCATAAGGTATCTATGGTAAATTTCATATTACTACGTGTCTGTCTTAAATTTGTAGAGACACCACAGTAGAGAGATAGGGTGGCTCGACTAGTCCTATTGACTAGTCTCAAGGAAGATATTTCGGGTAAAAAAAGAATAAATTCTTCCTAGAGTACCCAAATTGGGGTGAGACAGGTTGCATTGGATCTAGTGGAAATCTAAGTAGTAGTTAAAGTGCAGGTTTGAATTTATATCAATTATTTTGTGGGAATGCTATACAAAGTGGGGATCTCTGAAAGGCCAAAAAAAAGAGTAACCAGAGTTCTGAGGAAGTTACCGTAAATTCCACTTGGCACATCAGATTTTTATCGGACTGGCATTGAGAGAGGAAACTGTCTCCAGACCACCACAAAATGAAGTTCATACTTTCGGAGAATGGAAATTTTGGAGATACGATTAAAGGGAGATATTTTTTTAGCATAACCACCTCAAAATCAGGTTTAAAGTGATACTTGGCCTTGTACCAAAAGAACTTCTACACCAAATGACAGCCTCAGGACAAATCCTACTTGGACTCTTGGAGTGAAGGTGGAAATCTAAGTAGGGACATAAATGATTTACAAAAGGCAGGTAACCAAGGGTAATTCCTGAGATGATGGATTCAATGGAAGCTAAGTTGGATGCAAATATGGATGGTTTAAAAAAGGAGATCATTGAAGGATTGAAAAATTTTCCCTATGGGAAGCACGGAAGTGAAAATGTATCCCATGAAATTCATGATGAGGGACTAGGAAGGTGAATCAAGAATGGATAAACTCAAACTTTGGGTTTGAAGATCAACCACATTCCTAAGATCAATGAGAGTTTGATGCTTAAGGGGACCCAATCCACCTTGGATGCACTTGGATGGAGCAATTCTTTGATCTACATAATGTACCACATACACAAAATGTACAAATTTATTCTTTATATTTAGAACTTAATCGATTTGTATGGTATAAGTGGCTTTGTTCATAGATGCACTCACATCCTTGACAATTTTCGCGGAAGAAATTATAGCACACTATGAAGATACAAGGGGAAATACAGCTAGCATGAATTGATGGAAATCAAGCAAAGGGTTGGAGTTATGACACATTGAGAACTTCCAAAGAGACTGGACTACTAAAGGTAACAAAGATTTGTGCAGGCATGATTGATGTATTGTTAGGAACTTTAAAGGATAACTATCAACATGAGGTTTGGGAACCCAAATCGATGGAGAATGCATTTTAAGGTAAGAAATGTTGAAAGTAAAAATATGGCTATAGAAACTAGAAGGACCAAATACTACTAACATCCTATAGAGAGTATTGCTCCTTCTTATAAAGCATCTCAACCTACAAGGTTGACACCTCAAGTGAGAGGAAAAGAAAAGAAAAAGGTTTATGCTTTAATTGTGGCAATAAGTACAGTAAGGGACACAAGTAGTCGAGAAGGGAAATTATTCTACATGGGTCAGGTGAAGAGGAAGGAGAAGAAGAGAAGAACCATCTCAAGATGAAAGTAGAAACAAGGGTTTGTTTCAGAGTTTAGATCCATGATATCATGTAGTACATTGTACAAATTATCCTCCACTCCAGACCTTCTTCAGTCGGAAAGGATACATCAAAATAAAAGGTAATAGTCCTAACTGATGGATTAAGGGTACTCATAATTTCATTCACTTTATAAATTATTAGAAGCTCTCAATTTCTTTGTATATCCAAATTAGCACTAGACTTTCAAGTAATGATTTTGAGATGGAGGAACTATATCAATTTAACCGGAAAATGAAATAAGATCAATATTTCTATGGGGGAATATGTGATAGATAGTCCAATGATTTCTATACCCATGGGTGGTCGTGTTGTACTAGGAATCCCAGACAATCATTAGGAACAATGGCTTTTAATTTTTCCAAGAACTTTCATGAAATTTTCATTTGGAAGAAAAAGAAATTGAGTTAGAAGTGGGTATCATGAAACTGGTAAGGTGATAATCTTAAATGGAATGACAAAGTTATTGAAAAAGGGGAATCAAGGTTTTATTTCACAACTATTCTCACTACATGTTAAAACATGGTATCCTATTCCTCTAGATCTCCAAAGGGATCATTGATAAAAATCATTAAATACTTTAGAAGATATTCCCAAAGGTCTTCCACCCACTCGAAATCATGATCATGAAATTCTAAATTCCTAGGAGTGTTCCTCCTAACATTAGAGCCATACAAAATACCCTTATGCCCGGAAAGGTGAAATTGAAGCATGGTTGAAGAAATGTTATTTAGAGGGATGGAATTGTGGAGCCATGAAGTTCTTACTTTCTGTGGTATTTGTATTCAAGAAAGATAGCTCTTGGCTCATGTGTCTAGATTATAGAGAGCTCAACAAGATCACTATTAAAGATGAGTTTCTCATTCCCTTCATTGATAGTGCTAGATATGAACTACATGGACCAATCTATTTCACAAAATTGGATCTGCCCGTTCGAGGTATCATCATATTAGAATGAAGGAAGAAGATATCCCAAAAACAACATTTCAAAACTCATAGAGGCCATTATAGAATTTTTGAATTCATGCCTTTTGTACCCACAAATACACCTTCCACATTCCAAGGGTTGATTAATTCCATTTTAAGCCCTTCCTTCAAAAAAAATTTATTTGAGTATTTTTTTCAATGTCCTTATTTCAAATATGAAAGTGGTGCAGTGGGACAGACAAGTGATCCTCAAACCCGACCAAAGCGACATAAAATGACATTTGGAAAAGCACCAGCGCACATTTGAAGTGTTTTGAAGATTAATGAATGGACATTAATAGAAGGTGTCAAGGTAGACCCTAACAAGATTAAGGCCATGATGGACTGGATGATTCCCAAAACATTGAAGAATCATAGAGGATTTTTGGGTTTGATAGGTTACTACTGCAAGTTTGTTCGACACTATGGAATAATAGTGATGCAGGAGCATTGTATGCAGCCAGCCAAGCAGCATAAAGGCAGAAGACAGCTGGAAAAGCACCAGCAGACATTTTGAAGTGTTTTGAAGATTAATGAATGGACATTAATGAAATAGCTAAGGGAATCGTACTTACATTTATATCTAGATGTTGTAAACAGATCTTGAGTGTTTCTCTCATTTGTTGAATGTAGAGGCATTTATGCGTAATGAATGCAAGTAGGTAGATTTAATTTAATTGATTAGACACTTTAGAAGTGTAGGAGGGAAAATAGATATAGACACCCTCACCCTTGTATCATTGGAAATTTTTTTGACGATTCAGATTTAATAAGCTATAGAGATATAGTAGAGAGTTGTAGAGAAGAACCCATGTACAGGAGAACTTGAGTTAATATATGAAGCTTTGACTCAATTTTCATGGTGTTATGATGCTTACTGTTTGCATTAGTTGAATGGTATGTTTACAACCGTTTTGTTTTCTTTGTTATGCATTTATGTCAATGCTATGTTATGTGTATGATTTCATGTTGAATGTATGAAGTCTAAGAGAGGAGAAGAATGATTTTCAATTGTTTCTCTCCCTAAGGATTCCTGCAAGGAGTGCAGTGATCGTCTGCAAGGTGTGCGTTGAGAGATATCGTTGTTCTCATAACAACTGAAGTGCAGGTGAAGCATAGTGTCGTTCAAGGTGTGCATAGGCTAGTTGAAGTTTTAGAACATATCAACTAAGGGGAAAGTTGAGGGACTATTGTTGCTAAGAGTGCACAGGGTCGAAGACTCAAATACCAGAGGTTATTTGAAAGTCTGCTGCAAGGAGTGTGTGCAGGGATCATTTTGGAAGTTTGAGTTAAAAGAGGAAGCTCAGGAAGGATAACATATTTGAAGTGTTCAAAGGGATGCAGAGATTGTAATCGTCTCATAGAATTCAAGTTTAGGAGGGAGAACACCGAGTCGGTTGGGCAGAAGTCATTAAAGAGTGAATCGGACGGTCATAATTATCCGTGGAGAACTAGCGAAATCACGAGTACCGTAGGATCCAAAGGAGCCATAGGGTGGTTAGGAGTTAGACGAACTCGCCACCCTGATATCAAGAGTCAACATGAACTGTTGATTGAGGTTAGTTTTAGATGTCATATCATTTTGGGAATTTGGGATTCATAAGTTTGGAGTGTAGGACAAAATCCTTGGTCACTCTAATTCCCGAATCGCGAAAGGGATTATCAGGTGTGGAATTGAATGGTGGAAACACTTCGTGGAAAAGTGTCAAAATTCCATGGACTGTTGGATCTCACAGATCTGTGAGGAAGTTAAGGCTGAGCATCTTTTAGCATTGAAAATCTCAGGAGAGATAGGGGTCGTTGGATCCAATCCAACGAGAGTCGCCAGATCTTGTGCGAATTCGCATTTTGAGAATTTGGGGATTGGCACGACAAGTGATTTTGGAGTCGAGAGTTTCAAATTCCCAGTTCACAAAATCCCAAAAATATCGGGACCATTGGATCAAGGGAGCCTCATAGCCATAGATCCCGCCAAAGGTGAATTTTTGGAGTTCGGGGAATCATAAGGGAAGAGGAATGATTGTTGGTTGTTCGCTCAAAGTCCTGAAAGCTGAAATTCGAGGGAAACAGGTGGCATGTGCTCATCTCTTTGGAGGAGTCAACCTTCGTTGACATTTTGTGTTTCAATGATTGTAAGAGTTGTGAAATTGTGTCGAGAACCTCCAACTCGTGAAGCCTGAAATATTTCATTTCTTAAACAAAGGGTTTAATTAAATATTTGCGTGGTTTGGAAAAGATCCTACACTGATCTTGGCTTGAGGGTAGGGGGTTTGCGCCAGTTGTGGTATCAGAGCGAAAAAAAAAATTATTTTCTTCCTGTTGTAGAGAGAAAAGATGAATTTTACAACCATGCTGCCGAGAAGAAGAGATAGGAAAATACTTGATCTAGCAGTGGAAAGGGAAATGCACGAATTACATGCCAGGCTTGATGCTATGGAGACAACACAAAGGCACACAGCTGACGCTGGGGATATCAACGAAGATGAAAGTGAAAATGAAGCCATAAATGAAGAAGCTGCAGTCGAAGATGCTGTAGAAGAATGCCTATTTAGGGCTTTTGCAAGGATAGGTGCTAGGGAGAAAATGGACATTCCCATGTATGAGGGAAACTTGGATGTTGAATAGCTTCTAGACTGGATTAGAGCTCTAGACAAATACTTCAACTATGAAGATGTCGAGGAAGATAAGAAAGTCAAACATGTTGTTACCAGACTTAAAGGGCATGCAACACTGTGGTGGGATGAACTACAGACTGATAGAAGTTGTAAAGGAAAGCAAAAAATAAAAAACTAGGATAGAATGGTTGCAAAAATGAAAGACAAATTTATACCCAGGGATTATCAAATCGCTCTGTTTCGGAGGATGCAGAATTTGAGACAGAAGCTAATGTCAGTGAAAGAATACACTGAATAATTCTATAGGATAAACATTAGAGCAGGTCATCGAGAGAGTGATGATGAAAAAGTTGCCAGGTACATGAATGGTCTGCGATATGACATTCAAGATGAGATGAGCATGATGACCACTCAAAATGTGGAAGATGCTTATGAGATGGCTTTGAAAGCTAAAGAAACGTTGATCTAGAAGAAAAGTCAAAGAGGTCAAGGTGGAAGTCAAAGCAGAGGTAAGACAATTACCTAGGACAGGACTCAGAAACCTAAAGAAGAGGGAAAGAAGCCTCAAACGCAATCTGAGGGGGGAGGAAACTCACAGGGAAGGAAGTATCCTGATAGAAATACTTTTCCTCGAGCCAGAGAAAGAGGAAGAGGTAGAGGAGGTGAAGTGAAATGCTTTGTCTGTGGAAAAGTCAGACATAAATCCTATGACTGTCCAGATAGAAAAAAAAATGGTGGTGAAACTCACATTTCCAAAGCTTAAGGGAGGAACGTTGAGGAGGAGGATGCTAAGGGTGGAAGATCCTTAATGATGAGGAAAGTTCTCTTGAAACCAGAGAAGGAACAGGAGAATCCAGCCCAAAGAAACAGTCTGTTTATGATTGCCTGCAAAACTAAGGATAGGGTATGCAAGGTCATAGTGGACAGTGGTAACACAGATAATCTTGTATCTACAGAGATGGTAGAAAAGTTGGAGCTGGAGACTATTGCACATCCAAGCCCATATAGAGTTTTGTGGCTACAAAAAGGACATAAGGTAAATGTCACTAAACAATGTTTAGTTGAAATTAAAATAGGAGGATATAAAGATGAGATATTATGTGACGTCATTCCCATGGATGTTTGTCATCTATTGCTAGGTAGACCATGGAAATATGACATAAATTTGTTTCATGATGGGAGAAAGAACATGTACACCCTAGAGAAAAATGGCAGGACTCACATGTTGCTGCCAATTAAGGATAAAGAGGTGAAAAAAGAGATGAGCAACGTGGTACTTCTCATGAGTGGGAAGGAACTTCTTGATGAGATTAAGAAGAAGGAAGACACACAATTTATTATGGTTAGGAAGCCCAAAATTGTTTTGACCAGTATGAAGATAGATGATTTACCAGAAGAAATCCAGGAGTTGCTGGGAGAGTTTTTTGATATAGTAGTGGACGAACTACCTTGTTCGTTGCCACCTATTAGGAGTATAAGTCATCATATCGATATTATACCTGGAGCCAGTTTTCTGAACAAAGAATCATATTGGTTGACGTCGCAGGAAAATGAAGAGGTTAAGAGATAGGTCCAGGACTTAATGGACAAAGGATTGATTCAAGAGAGATTGAGTCCACGCGTTGTTCCGACAGTGCTCAGCCCAAGGAAATATGGTGGCTGGAGAATGTGTATAGACTCAAGGGAAATCAATAAGATTACCATCAGATATAGGTTTCAATTGCCAAGGATGGATGACTTGATGGAAGACAACATTGTCATCAGATTAGAATGAGAGAAGGTGATGAATGGAGGACAACATTCAAAACAAATGATGGATTGTATGAATGGCTTGTCATGCCATTTGTCTTAACGACTGCACCCAGTACTTTCATGAGGTTGATGAATGAAGTCCTGAAGGATTTCACTAGGAAATTCATCATTGTATATCTTGATGATATATTAATTTTCAGAAAAACTGAAGCAAAGCACTTAAAGCATCTAGTTGTAGTAATGAGGAGGTTACAACAAGAGAAATTGCTGATAAATATGAAGAAATCATCATTTATGAGGAAAGAACTCATTTATTTGGGTTTTGTTATCTTTGCAAATGAATTGAAAATGGATCCAGAAAATATAAATGCGATTAACAATTGGCCATCGCCGAAGAGTGCGTTTGAAGTTCGGAGCTTCCATGGTTTGGCTAGATTCTACAGGAAATTCATCCAAAACTTCAGTGGAATTAGCGCACCGATGATGGATACGGTGAAGAAATGACACAAATCTTTTCACTAGACAGAGGAAGCAGAGAAGAGCTTCAATTTTTTGAAGAAGAAGATCACTGAGCAACTAATTCTGGTTTTTCCAGATTTTAGCAAGACATTCCAGGTCAGGTGTGATGCGAGTGGATTTGCAATTGGAGGAGTCTTGATCCAAGACAACAGGTTGGTCATGTATTTCAGTGAAAAACTAAATGAAACAAAGGTTAAGTACTCTACATATGACAAAGAATTCTATGCAGTCATACAAGCACTGAAAAAATGGAGACATTATTTGGTTCCCAAGGAGTTTGTTTTGTACAGTGATAATCACGCTTTACAATTCGTGACTTGACAGGAGAAGTTGAAACAAAAACATGCTAAATGGGTTGAATTCATGCAGAATTTTACTTTTGTGACTAAGCGTATTTTTGGAACTGCTAACAAAGTTGTTGATGCTTTGAGCAGGAAATGTTTGCTTATGAAAGAATTCAGAGTTAAGACTTTGGGTTTTGATAACCTCAAAGAAATGTACAGGGATGAACCAAATTTTAAAGGGGCATATGAGGCATCTAAGAATCCAATTCTCAAGGATAGAAGCCAATGGACTGAATACATGATCCAGAATGGATTATTGTTCAGGGGAAATCAGCTATGTATTCCAAAATGCTCCATGAGGGAGAATTTGTTGAAGGAAAAACACAGTGGAGGATTGGCCGGACACTTTGGTCATGACAAGACATTCTCAAAGTTGAATAACTCATATTATTGGCCAGGGATGAGAACAAATGTTAAGAAATTCGTGGATAGATGCAGAATTTGCCATCACACGAAAGGAAAAATGAAGAACGTAGGGTTATACTAGCCATTACCCATACCTGAAAGGCCGTGGGACGCAGTGAGCATGGATTTCATATTGGGACTACCGAGGACACAAAGAGGATGTGATTCTATATTTTTCATAGTCGACATATTTTCAAAGATGGCACATTTCATACCATGCTAGAAAACCAACGATGCCACTCATATTGTGAACCTATTTTTCAAGGAAGTCGTCAAACTTCACAGCTTGCCAAACATCATCATTTTTTATCGAGATACCAATTTTGTGGGTCATTTCTGGAGGACCTTATGGAAGAAGTTGGGGACAAGTTTGTCTTTCATCTTAGCATATCATCCTCAAACGGATGGACAGACAGAGGTCGTAAACAAGAGCTTGGGAGATTTGTTAAGGAGCTTAGTGACTGAACACCATAGTCAATGGGATCACATTCTACCACATGCAAATTCGCTTATAATGATTCACTCAATAGAAGCACAGGGAAGAGTCCATTCCAAGTTGTATACGAAATGCAGCCAAGGGGAGTTTCTGAATTGAAAGATGCAGAACAAGCCGAATTCAGGAGTGCTAGTGCAGAGGAATTTGCAAAAGGAATGAAGGAGGTTCACAACCAAATTAAGGAGTGATTGCAGAGTTCAAATCAAGAATACAAGTGTAGAGAAGATCAACACAGGCGAGAACTTCAATTTGAAGTTGGTGATCTAATTCTTGCACGTCTGAGGAAAGAAAGGTTCCCAAACGGAATGTATAACAAGCTGAAGATGAAAAAGATTGGACCATGCATGGTCATAAGGAAATTTGGGGCAAATGCATATGAGATTGAATTACCCGATGGGGTCAGAATCTCACTGATATTCAATGTTGTGGATTTGTACCCTTACAAAGATGAAGAAGCAGGAGCAGAGGAGGAACAAAAATAAATTCAATGGACAAAACAAATGCTTGTAGTTGAAAAGCCACAGATGGAAAGTGTAATTGACAAAAGGATTAGCAAAAAGACCAGGAGAAAAGAGTATTTTGAATACTTGGTCAAATGGAAGGGAAATCTAGTTGAAGATTCCAGTTGGGAGGATGAAGCATCAATTCATATTCATGGACAAACTATACAAGAGCTCATGAACAGGAGTTCATGAAAATTTTCAAGCAAAGGAGTATGATACAGTAGCATCGTACACAGCCAGCCAAGCAACATAAAGGCGGAAGATAGCTGGAAAAGAACCAATGCACATTTTGAAGTGTTTTGAAGATTAATGAATGGACATTAATGAAATAGATAAGGGAAGCATACTTACATTTATATCTAGATGTTGTAAACAGATCTTGAGCATTTCTCTCAACTGTCGAATGTAGAGGCATTTATGCGTAATGAATGCAAGTAGGTAGATTTAATTTAATTGATTAGAGAGTTTAGAAGCATAGGAGGGAAAATGGATATAGACACCCTCACCCTTGTATCATTGGAATGTTTTTTGATGATTCAGATTTCATAAGATGTAGAGTTGTAGAAGAGAGTTGTAGAGAAGAACCCATGTACAGGAGCACTTGAGTTAATATATGAAGCTTTGACTCAATTTTCATGGTGTTATGATGCTTACTGTTTGCATTAGTTGAATGGTATGTTTACAACCATTTTGTTTTCTTTGTTATGCATTTATGTCAATGTTGTGTTATATGTATGATTTCATGTTGAATGTATGAAGTCTGAGAGAGGAGAAGAATGAGTTTCAATTGTTTCTCTCCCTGAGGATTCCTGCAAGGAGTGCAGTGAACATCTGCAAGGCGTGCGTTGACGAGGGTCTGAGTTTTATCTCAGAAATCTCAGGAGAGATATCGTTGTTCTCATAAAAACTGAAGTGCAGGTGAAGCACAGAGCCATGCAAGGTGTGCGCAATATGGTTGAAGTTTTAGAACGTATCAACTAAGGGGAAAGTTGAGGGACTATTGTTGCCAAGAGTGCACAGGGTCGAAGACTCAAATACTAGAGGTTATTTGAAAGTCTACCGCAAGGAGTGCGTGCAGGGATCCTTTTGGAAGTTTGAGTTATAAGAGGAAGCTCAGGAAAGATAACATATTTGAAGTGTTCAAAGGGAGACAGAGATTGTAATCATCTCATAGAATTCAAGTTTAGGAGGGAGAACACCGAGTAGGTTGAGAAGAAATCATTGAAGAGTGAATCAGACGGTCAAAATTCTCCCGGAGAACTCACGAAATCACGAGGACCGTAGGATTCAAAGGACCCATAAGGTGGTTAGGAGTCAGACGAACTCACCACCCTGATATCAAGAGTCAACGTGAACTGTTGATCGAGGTCAGTTTGAGCCATCAAATCATTTTGGGAATTCAGGATTCGTAAGTTTGGAGTGCAGGCCAAAATCCTTGGTCACTCTAATTCCCAAATCGCGAAAGGGATTATCAGGTGTGGAATTGAACGGTTGAAACACTTCATGGAAAAGTGCCAAAATTCTGTGGACCATTGGATCTCACAGATCTATGAGGAATTTAAGTCTGAGAATCTTTTAGCGTTCAAAATCTCAGAAGAGATAGGGGTTGTTGGATCCAATCCAACGAGAGTCGTCGGATATTGTGCGAATTCTCATTTCGGGAATTCAGGGATTGGCACGACAAGTGATTTTGGAGTCAAGAGTTTCAAACTCCTGGTTCGCAAAATCTCAAAAATATCGAGATGATTGGATCAAGGGATCCTGATAGCCGTCGAACCCGCCAAAGGTGAATTTTTGGAGTTTGGGGAATCATAAGGGAAGAGAAACGACTATTGGTTGTTTTCTCAAAGTCTTGAAAGCTGAAACTAGTGGGAAACAAGTGGCGTGTGCTCATCACTTTGGAGGAGTCAACCTTCATTGACATTTCACATTTTGGCGATTGTAAGAGTTGTGACATTGCGTCGAGAACCTCCAACTCGTGAAGCCCAAAATATTTCGTGGCTTAAAAAAAGGATTTAATTAACTCTTTTCATTGTTTGGAAAAGATACTGCACAGATATTGGCCCGAGGGTAGGGGGTTTGCGCCAAATAGAAACACCTTTAATGACACTAACTAAGAAGGATGCATTTTCATGGACTCCAGAGGCAACTAAAGCTTTTGAACAACTTAAATAGGTAATGTGAAAATCTCCTCTCTTGACCACTCTAGACTTCACAAAAACCTTTATTATGGAATGTGATGCCTCGGGAAATGGAATTGGTGCTGTCCTAATGCAAGAAGGAAGGCCCCTAGATTTCGAAAGTCGACCACTCAAGGGAAAGGACCTACACAAACCCATTTATGAGAAGGAAATGATGCCAATACTACATGAATTGAAGAAATGGCGTCCTTACCTAATAGGTAGGCACTTCAAGGTCAAAACAGATCATGATAGTCTTAAATACTTCTTGGAACAAAGACTATCTTCAGAAG
>SNQJ01S0033304.1:0-12906 GCA_010110895.2 Picea sitchensis | reverse complement strand
TGGGATGGCCTTAAAACTGATGTTCAAAGGTTTGTGGCAGAATGTTTGGTTTGCCAACAAAATAAGGTGGAAACAATTAAGACCCCAGGTCTTTTACAACCATTAGTCATCCCAAGTTAGCACTGGGAGGAGGTTTCCATGGACTTCATCACAGGGTTACCGAAATCTGAAGGAAAGAGTGTCATGATGGTGATTGTGGATAGGCTGACAAAGTATGCACACTTTTGTGCACTCTCTCATCCCTTCAAATCTAGTACAGTTTCCACCACATTTATGGAGACATTTCAAAAGCTACATGGCAGCCCAAAGATTATTTTAAGTGACAGAGATCCCATCTTCACTGGACATTTTTGGACAGAATTATTTTCTTGTTTGGGTACTCAATTGGCTCACAGCTCATCCTATCATCCTCAATCTGATGGACAAACTGAGATAGTGAACAAATGTCTAGAAGGATACCTTCGTTGCTTTGTCTCTGGTAAACAAACACAATGGTTCAAATGGTTACCCTTGGAAGAATGGTGGTATAACACTTCCTTTCATACTACAAAAAAAAAGACACCCTTTATGGCACTCTATGGATACCACCCTCTTTCCATCACTTCTTCTCTAAAATAAAAATCTAAGTTTCAAGCAGTGGAATATCACATCGAGCATCAACAACAAGTTCTCCAAATCTTAAAGGACAACCTAACCATGGCACATAATCGCAAAACAACAAGCATATCAACATCGTAGTGAATGAAGTTTTGAAGTAGGGGATTAGGTGTTTCGAAGACTACAACCATACAAAAAAATGTCCCTCAAGAAAGCCAAGAAGGATAATAAATTATCACCAAAGTACAATGGCCCTTATAAGGTGTTGCAAAAGATTGGTACTATGGCATACAAATTGGAGTTGCATGCGTCTTCACAGGTACACCCTGTTTTCCATGTTTCATGCTTAAAGAAGGTTATAGGTGACAAGATCCTAGTTCAAACTATATTGCCAAAACTTGATGAGGAAGGAAAAATCATATTGGAGACTGAAGCCATCACTCACATAAGAATTCGCCAGTTGAGGAATAGATCCATTTCACAGTATCTCATTAAATTGAGGAAACTACCGGCTGAAGATTCCTCTTGGGAAGATGAGTCTTTTATATAGAAGCATCCAGATTTACTCAAGCATTGTGGAAACCACTTGTCTCAAGTGGAGGGGCATGGTAAGCCCTAATATTGGCTCATTACCCCTTAATTGGGGCATATTACATTAGTAATGTTATTTTATTTATGTCGGCTTTATTTCATTAGTTGTAATTATACCTCCTAGTCTCTTATATATACCAAGGAGACATTTTCATTTGGAATCATCTTGTACTTGAACATTTATGTGGGGTAAAAGGAGGTTTCCCCCCCGAAGAGGCTTATTATCTGAAATTCTCTCTTTTTCAAGGCGTTAAGTACTTATTTTGAGGTTTTTCTATGCTATATTGATATTTGGTTCTTAACACATGCCCTCCTAAAAAAGGGCAGCCCTATGTGTGCACAGGTTGTCTAAGGATAACCCATGTAGGCCCGCTGGCAGAAAACAATCTGCCTGTGTGCATACGTGACTATGTCCAATACAACCCTCATACACCCTCAACAACACAGAAAAAATGAATATGCAAGAGCTAAGTCCCCCCCTGAACTTGTCATGTAACAGGATGTATGTCCATTGGAGAGAGAGGGATCATGAGGATATTGATATCTTGGTTGATGAGGACCCTGCTGCTATTGCCACATTGAAACAATGCAGGTTATGGAAGTTCTTCTCGTGTCCATTCATGAGGGCACAACCCAAGATGTTGAATGACTTGGTGGATTATTGGCACCCTGATGCAGATGAATTTATTCTCGAGGGGCATTCATTGACTCTAATGACTGAGGAAATTTACTTCTTGACTAGCCTCTCAAGGAGAGGGGAACTAGTCAACTTGTGTGCATTCCCCCCATGGCCTTACAACATTGTCAAACTGATCAAAATGCATTGCGAGGCCGACATTGAGAACATAGGGTCTCAGGTGCCGATTCACAAGATCACCAACCTATCACTAAAGGTGATAGTTTTTCTTATTGGGTGGATCATTGGATTTGAGGACTTACATTAGGCCTCTAGGGCACACATGTATTATGTAATGCAGTTCCTAAACACATGATTATTCGACTGGAGCATGACCATGCTTGACTAGATAAAGAGACATCTCATAGAGTGTCGAGGGTAGAGTAACAAAAACTTTGGGTTTGGTACCTTTTTGTGCTCATTCTTCTTTGAGATGGTACCTAGCATGAGTCCATGAGAAATAGTACAGAGGCATGTGGCCTCCTTCCTAGCAGTATGTAGGTGGGAAACATTACTTCCGTAACAAGAGGGAGGAAGGACCATAAAGGCCTTCGATGATAAATGTTTTGACTGGTGGGCACGATAGATTCCGACAATAGAGGACTACCCCTACACTGGGATCAAATTTTCTAGGGATTTAGACATGCCTGTGCCTCCTAGAGAGGAGCGAGGAGAGATAGGTACATTTGTTCTTTAATTTATTTAAGTTTTAGTTTCTTTTTAATATATATCATTTTTATGTGAATCAAAGTATCTGACAACTATGTATCTATTATGTACATATGTGGGAGCAGTGCGGCCGATAGACTTCTCGAGGACCAAGCGACATCCTCGACCAGAGGCAGTGCCAACAATAGTAGTAGGGGGACCTCCAGCTGAAGAGTCTAAGAGAGTTTTGAGATGGCTGGCACAGAACCTCACCGTGCTCACTTGTGCAGTTCCCATGGCCAATATCGAGGATCTTTCGCCATCAATACAATCTCACGTAGTTGAGGTGCCACGTGTGTCCAACTCTTTCGGCGTTTGGAAAACGTTGTTTTTTACTACAACAGGGCCAACAAGTCTCGTGCTTAGATAGGATGGACCAATTATGTGCCGAGGGAACTCTTTTGTATATTTTTTAGGGCATAATCCCCATGATGTATACCAGATATGTATTTTTGAGGCTTTCATGCCCACTTATGTACTCTGACACTTTTTGATATATATATATATATATATATATGTGTGTGTGTGTTTACTTATTTTATGTCTCATGGATCAAATTTTTACAAATGTATGTACATGTGTATGTGTGTGCTTCTTTTTATGTGTGTGAAATATGCCAATCTAATACTTGATTAGCTAGAGTATCTGTCATTTAATTTAATATCCTAGGAACATGGATATACGTAATGTAATCAAAGAAACATTCTAAGAGATGTATGCTAAGGAATCATCGATGTAGAGTAGGATCATAAACCCAGTAAACCCCATTTAACTGGGACACAACTAGCTAAGCGTATAAGTAGACCCAGAGGTGAGAGATACCATGTGACAAAGAGTCACAAAGAAACTCTATCACTGTGTTGTACTCGATGACATTGTTTGTGGCCTCACCTAAATAGATACCTCTAGAAGATAGCAATTGGCCTTGAGGCGTGAAAATCACCCAAGCTGTGGAAGCGAGCCTCTGAGTGTGTCGTCTAGTAATGTCTGCAAACCCAACAAATACATCTGATTCACTTGACATCTGCCAGAGTGAAAAAGATGACATAAATAATGACATGTCCATAAAACATAAAGACAAAAAACTAACTGTATAAGAATTATACATATGTACAAGAATTCACCCAGGCGACCAACCTACGAGTAATACTTCTTGAGGTGGAGCCCATTTATAGGCTCCGCCAAAGAATTTCCATCAAATTAAAACAGAAGATAAGTTCCCTTGTTTAAGACCTCCTTCACTATGAAAGGTCCAAACCACATGGGTTTGAACTTGCCTACCCCCAGGGGATCCCTATCTTGGTCATAGACCAAGACAAGGTCACCTTCAGAGAAAATCTGAGGAGGAATGGACCAATCATATTGACACTTGACCCATTGCTTGTGAGCCTCATTAGACAAGGCTGCATCAGAACGTTACTCATCAAGCTGCTCGATATATAATAAGAGTTCCTCAAGTGGTGAAGTGTCTGGAAATAACGCTACTGCCAAATTTAGAGATGGGATCTGGCAGTCTATTAGCAAGACTGCTTCCAACCCGTAAACGAGTTGAAAAGGTGAGAAACTGGTGGCATTCTTTACAGACGTTCGCTAGGCCCATAATGTCGAGTACAACATCAAATGCCAATATGAATTGGCATAATCGATTGTTCACTGTAGAGTAGTCTTGAGGGACTTATTCACAGCCTCCACCTGACCATTCGCTTGTGGGTAGTAGGGTGATGAATTCTCTTGAATTAACCCAATATTTAATGTTAACGCAGACATCATTTCATTCTGAAAGTGACAACCATGGTTAGTGAAAATCTCCTTCGAGATGCCGAACCTTGCTACTATCTGGTTAAAAATGAAGAGAGTTATTGTTTTTCCATCATTGTTAAATGTTGGCATAGCCTCCACCCAATTTCTGAAGTAGTCTACCGCTATGATGATATAACGATTCCCCCTGGATGAAGCTAGGTGGCATGTAGTATAATCAATCCCCCACTTGGTGAACAGACCAACAACAATGTTGGGAAACATGGGAGCAGGATGTTCCCTCATCTTCCAAGAGAAGATCTGACACGGATGGAACTTCTTGACTGACTCATCACAATCCTTGATTAACGTAGGCCAAAAGTAACCAGCTCATAGAATCTTTTGTGTTGTTTTCAACCTAGACAAATGACCGCCACATGCTCCAGTGTGGAAGTCGTTAAGAACGAGTTATTCTTCTTCATGACAGAGGCACCGACGAAGGATGCAGTCTACACCTCGACGGTACAAAGTGTCATCGAGTATGAGATAGTTTCGTGCCTGATGGTATATACATCGATGCTCATCGCGATAACAATAGGTGGGGAACTTTAATGTCTAGAGATAGACTAGTATATCTCCATACCAGGGGTTTAAATATGCGGTCAGAAAGAGATCTCCTTTAATAGGTGATTTTTCAGGCGTGACATCACTTGATTCGATTGGAAGCTCTAAAATGAGTTCCGCAAATACCAGTGACTTTTTGGATTTCAAGGAAACAAAATCCAAGTCAAATTCCTGGAGGATTAGAATCCATCTACTGATATTTCTGTCAATGACACATCGTGTCAACACATATTGAAATGGATTCACAATGGAAATGACGGTGATCTTGTGAAGTAGGATATAATGACAGAACTGTTGGACATCATGAACTATTTCCAATGTGATTTTATCAACATGGAAGTTGTTGAGTTCTAGCCCAACTAGGCCTCAGCTCAAGTAATAAATCACACGTTCCTCGAGCAGATCATCCTCTTGAACCAATACCATATCAATGGTCGACTCTGCAACAACCAAGTACAATAAGAAATATTTATTATAATTGGGAGGCCAGAGCAGAGGGGTAGACATGAGGGTTCTTTTCAATGCTTCAAAAGAGCATTGAGCAACTTCATCCCAATATAAAGGGACTCCCTTTTTCAGTAAATGCATGAACCCTTTAGAGATCTTGACATAGTTTGCGATAAAACGCTGAAGAAATTTATCTTTTCCCTGTAAGATTTGAAGATGAGGGACTGTGCATGAGGGAGGCAACTAACCTATCACCTCAACCTTTAGAGGATCGACCATGATCCCTGTTGTTGAAACTATGAAACCTAAAACACGACCCGATGTCACACAAAAACTGCATTTGTTAGGATTCAAGAGAATCTGATAGTAGCAACGTCGCTCAAATATTAGTCAGAGGTGTGTGGGATGATCAAATCTCTTATGAGACTGTGATGCTAAATCATCGAGATAAGCCTCGAATATATGTTTGAGATCATGGAAAGAAAAATACATGGCCCACTGAAATGTGGCTCCAACATTCTTCAGAACAAAAGGCATATTACGATAAGAAAATGTGCCCCATGGACAGATAAAAGATTTTTTATGTTGGTCCTCGGGTTTGATCTGAATTTGGTTATATCCTAAGAAATCATCCATGAATGAAAAGACCTCATAGCCTGTGCATTCATCGAAAATATTATCAATGAATAGGGTGGGGAAATTATCCTTTGGATAGGCCTTGTTCAATTCAAGGAAGTCCATGAACACTCGAATTGTACCCTATTTTTTGTTAACCGGAATGGGATTTGACACCCATTTCGTCAATTTTACAGGGTAGATGAAGCCAACTTTAATAAATTTCTCCACTTCAGCCTTAATAGCTTCCTCTTTCTTAGGATTCATCGGACAAAGCTTCTTTCAGACCGGCTTGGCATAAGGGTAATTTGTTATCTCATCTTTGACGATTCTTGGATCAATGCCTGGCATTTCCTTGTAAGACTAGGAAAAAATGTCGCAGAATTCCTTAAATAAATATGTATAGATCTGAATCTATTTGGGGGAGCATTCTGCTCCGACGAAAATATTCTCCACAACACTAGGGGTTATGGAGATGTCAATAGGTATCATTTCAGTGATAGTATCCATATTACCCTCGGCGTGTACTGCGTGCACAACAAGAGGATTAATAGGACAAGACCTATCTCCATTCATAGTCAACATGAATTCACCTCCCTCTATTCTTCTTAACTCTGGGAGAAAACAAGATATGCGATGGATATCTTCCCAGGGTTTGTTCGGACCAGTCAATGCTTATATAATCACCTCATTAGAGGGAAATACCAAGTCTAAAGAATCAGTAGTGGTGAGGGAACCTTGAGCCCATATAGTCTTGAGAACTAGATCTAACTTCCGTGTGGAAGCCGGATTGGGGTTGGCTGAAGCTTGCTGGACAATATTGTACGCAACTTCTATCCACACTCAAAGAGGCTTGAGTCAAATGTTTCCCATGAGGAAACGAGTTCATTAATACAATAGGATGTTGCTCCACCAATAAGTTTTGGGCCTCCGCAAGTCGAGGGCATAGGTGAGTCGGGTGGTCTTCCATGCAAAGGTTACATGGATACTTCGACTTTCTCTTCTTTGTGTTTCCCTTGCCAACATTGTTGGTGGGTTTCTTATCCCCCTTACCCTTCTTGTTTTGTTGTTTTTTCTTTCCATCGGGCTGCTGGTTGGGCTTCAGGTTCGTCGACTACACATTGTGTACGTCTGACGTTTGGGTAGGGGGATCATCCAAACCGGAGGTCTGGTTGGACGTTGTCTATTGTATCGACAATTGTTGCAATTGATTTGACATATGATCTGTGAGCTTTGTTTGTGTTGAACCAACTATGCCATCGACATGTGGTACAGACTTGTGTATGGCCTTATCAAGGATGGACCATGGTGCATATGGAAAAATCTCATAGAGAAAATGAGACTGGGAGTATATCATTTCAAGTTGTTGTGCTCTCATTATCGCCTCCTCCTCTGAAAACACTCCTGATGTTGAAATGTCCTTGGATAACTGAGGTGCCAAAGAATTAAGGAACCACTCCAGTAAGAAAACCTGTGGGATCTGTGCTTTTATCAAACTCTTCTGACACTACCATTATTGGATGTGATCTGAGATATGATTGGCCTTTTTATGCTCAAAGTTGGCCAACAGTTTAGTGTCAATATCGTATCTCACAAGTAGTTGGAAATGGTTAAAAAAAATCATCGCCAAATCACTAAGGTAAGAGTATCTTGAGCAGTCAATCTCAATGTACCATTTCAAGGCACCCCTAATAATAATGCATTGAAACAGGCACAATTGTATAGAGTCGTCTCGTAGTGATTTTGATGAGCACCAGAGGTGAAAAGTCGTCAGGTGATCACCTGGATCTTTGCCAGGATTACCTTTCAACATCAGAATGTCTGAGGGAAACTTAGTCGGTATGAGAGGCCAACATGGATTGTGAAAAATTGGGTCATTTAACAACCTTGACAAGTATGGAAAATGTAACTTCACCATAAAAGGTAGCTTGGGTTGTTGATTATGTACAGGAAGAAAGGATCCTGGAGTTTGACTAGCACCAGGCTGCTAGGAAAATTTGGGTTGTTGACTAGGGTTCTAGTAAATACCATGGCCTTGGCTAGCATATAGATATTGTTTTTGTTGGGACATCATCAACTAATTCCCGTAATTGGATGTTGAGGGATGCGCAGGGATTTCTCCCGACGTTGTGTTCCAAAAATTATGGAAAGGGTTTCCCCCTGTCGATCCAATGAGCATAGTTATTGAGCCTTGCCCAGGGTTCCATTTACTATGGAAGCGCTGCCCTCAATCGGAATCCCTAACGAGGGGGCTAATACCTTCCATGGATTCCATATTCCTTGTGAGGACAAGACTCTTGTGTTTTCCCCCTATGTAGGAATAGTACCCTGCATAGGATTATGTTGTCCAAAACTAGGGTTGCCCCCGATCGAGATGGAAACTGACGAGAAAGCGTTATTACCAAACACACTGAACAAAGAGAACGACATTGAAACCACTAAAGTGGAGTAAGAATAAGGTCCTATACTGTTTTCTCCAAACAAGTTGTAGTTCATGTTTGGCCCGACGGGTTGCTGAGGAGCATCGTCGAGCGAGGGGGATGAAGGAGGTATATGACCCCCGCCATAAGGGATAGAATTATAGGGGGTTGAGGTGCCCCCCATGGACCCTTGCAAAGGATCATTTGATCTCCCTTACCCTAGATCCATGGTCTGTAGGGTGGATTAGGTGAGGACAGATTTTGTATCAAAGTTGAGCATCTCGTATGAAAACGGAGGGCCCATTGCACTCTATTTGAATGGAGCAGTGATCGCCACCATAGACAGAATAAGACCATTGGCCGAAGTAGAGGTGGTTGAGACCATTGTGGTCCAGACTGACGAAGGTGGGTTAGGAGGCGGAATGATCCCAATGGTGGAAGACATTGAGGGAGTGTGAGGACTCCTTGATGAAGTAGAGACATTTGATTCCATAGTTGGTTGCAATACTATCTGATGCTTGTTATGTGTTACCCTTAAAGGGAAAACTTGTATCAAAAGTGGCAAAGACAAGTTAGTGATTGGAGGGTTAAATAGCCCAAGAGCTTTCGCTCCAAGGTTAGAAATGGTTGGTTCCTCTGGATTCGAGTGTTCTCCTCTCGGAGCTAGCTTGGTCACAGTTTCCTATGGCCCAATCGACTCAAATGACCCTTGCTGGTAAATTCTTCATCGTAATGGTGGCAGTGGTGGATCCAATGTAATTGGTGGCAGGCCTTGAAGCCTTCGCGACTGGTGGAGCTCTTGATCTTCGAATTTGTGAAAATATCAACAACACAGTAATTATTTTAATAACAGTTAAAAACAAACACATACTAGAAAAATTCCCATGCAATAAACCAAGAAAGTCACTATCTAGTTGGAAGAACAGTTACGCCAACCAACATTAGAGCAACTTACCGGTGCAAGTGAAACTCGAACACGGAAGCACCCTCTGGGTATACTATGGAAAGAATGGCCTACCGTCTGCCCTAATTACTGTGGTATACCCCTGTAGTCACCTGTGTAAGTCTCTAGAATAAAGGAAACTAAGTTTCCAGCTCATGAACAGTGACAAGGTGGGTACAATCGATAGCTAGGTGGACCGCAATGAGAAGGGTATCAAGGCTAAAACCTATATAGGGTATCGAAAGAAAGTGGTTTGGAAGATAACTAAGGACCTCGAACAAATTTGACATCTACAAAGCTCCGTAGGAAAATGCAACAGGCTGTATCCCACGACAAGTCCTCTATATGTGTTCCCCACTACGCTTGGTCCAGATTTGGAGGGGTTATCTTTGCTACCTTTCCGCACATGACCTCGTGTTTATCCCATGTGTTAGAGGGGGATCCCAGATAACTTTCATGTTTACTGGAATTTTTACACTCCCTAGCTTTGACTCCAATGTTTGTTTATAAGACTTGAAGAGTTTCCTCTCCAACCTAATTCAAGGCTCTAGCCTAGACTAGTTGATTGACCCT
The DNA here is from genome assembly GCA_010110895.2 of Picea sitchensis. Classification (NCBI taxonomy): domain Eukaryota; kingdom Viridiplantae; phylum Streptophyta; class Pinopsida; order Pinales; family Pinaceae; genus Picea; species Picea sitchensis. The sequence continues at coordinate 2,975 of SNQJ01S0033304.1, read as the reverse complement.
ACAAACATAAAGTCTAGTTGATTTTAAATTAGTGTTAATTTTAAATGGCTTGTTTTAAGTCAAGGAAATGGAAATGAAACTAGTGGTGTATTTGGGAGACGAAGAAGGAGAAATAATCAAAACTAAAAGAAAAATTACTTCTAGTTAACGATAAAGATTTTCAACTAACTCTTTAACCAACTTTTCATAACTAGCTTTTTCTAAGATCTTTTAAGGGAAAACCTAAAATGAATTTTTGCTCAACTACGAGCTACTTAATGTTCTAAGCAATTAGTAAAGAACTTAAGAAAAAAACTATTTTTCCTAACAAACAAAATAACTAACTCAACTACTTAACCAAACTAAGAAAAAACAAATCGTTTTTCTTTTTTATTGAAATGCTTCAAACAAGAAAACTCAAAATAAATCTTTTTCCTTTTATTTAAAGAAAATGAAAGGGAAAGAAGAAAAAAACAAGACAAGGCTGAGACTGACCTTTGTCCCACTGTGGATCACAGGGAGTCATTAAAGACACCAAACAGTCTGATAAAAAATATCAAAGAATATCCTAAAACCCTTTCGAAGTAAACACAAGAAATATTTGAAAAGATAAGGAATTTGGCATCAAACCCAAGCTATGACTGTAAAAACAGAGGCACTAGACTCTATCAGGAAACCTTCAGAAGTGAAACTTCAATCAGGGAAGAGGTTGATTGCCTCTTCTAAAAAAAAAAATTATTGACACAGGTACATTATTGATGCTTAATCAACTTGTGTATGTATGTGGGTTGTCTATAAAGCAGGGCATGTATGTATGTGTGCAGACCCACAATAGGGCGCATACACCTCTGTAACTTCTCAAAAAAAGAAAACAAATAGGAAAACTGGCAGGGCAGGGAGAAATGGTATGGCACCAACAGGTGACCAGAATCCCTTAAAGACTCAGGAGACTCACAAAAAATCAAAACGTAATAAATCAAATCAAACACCCAAAAAATCCCCTAAAACCCAAGAGGCTTCCCCAATATGGTCGCTAGTTCTGCTAGTGGAAAAAAAACCCTATGGACTACACTAGGGTTCAAAATGTAGGAAGATCACAACTGTCTAAAAGTATCTTGCTTTTCTAACTACCTCAAACATATCCCAGACTCATACATGAAAGAAAAAGTTAGAAGGATCAGGCAACTGTACCTTTTACTCTGTGTCTGATGTCGATCCTCTCATGCTTGATAGCTCTGTTGACTACAAGCCTCCTCCCAAGGGTGACATGCATTCACAAACAAATAAATAGGAAACTACAATCATTCATCTCATATATAAATCATGGGTTAGATGTTATGATAAAACATAAATCAATTACGAACATTTGACACATCATATTTCGGGACAGAAAAAGTATTTATTTTATTGATATCACCATGTTCACTTACAACAAGGTCATCGACTACTCCACGAACCTGGTTTGTGATCCTCTTCACCAAGCCCCAACTATGCCTTCACGTATCTTTCTTCTCTCAAACTTCTTCTATGGAAATGGAATGGGATTATGATGGAGGAAAAATGGAAAATTGGGAAATTCCGAGGCAAATCTCACAAGGTGGATGCAATTTCTTGGGGAAAGGAGGGGATGTGAAACTGGCAGAGTTTCACTGTTCTTATGCTTAGATTAGGAATGAGACCCCAACACATCCTTTTATATGAAAAAAGGATGGTTATTCAATTGGGTGATGGGATATAGGCGGTGGATCAGTTGGGAAACTACCCAATAGCCTGTAATCTCAACGAATTCCTTGCAACTTTTTCATTTTTGCAACTTTTGCGAGTATACGTGGGTTGTAGTGGCATAACTAGCGTATGCACGGGGGCTATAGTGGTGCAGTGGGCATACATATGTGGGAAATAATGGTGCAGGGCACATACATATTCAAAAATAGTATTTTTAAGAAGAGCAACTCAGTGATGGCTTGGGAAAAAAGAAAGTAAGAGGGTCATATTCTAGGTATACATGTGTAGAGAAATTTAGGGTTATAACACTACGAGCCCCCCGGGTTGATGATTTTATGTATGGAATTTATGCATATAAATATCCCCATAGATGATAATGGAAAACATAGGGAGGAATAATTCCTGGCACTAGAGGAATGGAATAATCATGGATGTCGTTGGAAGGGGGAAGTCCACAAGGAGTGTTAAAAATAGCTTGGTGTTGGTAGAGTATTTCTTGGAGGTCGGGATACATAGAGGGTGTCTCAATTGCTTGAATGGAATGGATTTGGGAAATAATTCCAGAATGAATTTTTTTTAGTATCTTATCCATGCAGTGGGAACTAATGATCTCAAGGGATCCTGCTGTGATGTCATGTAACTTATATTGTTCGCTTTCCTATTGGAATTGCATGGTTATGTCCTTAAAATCCATGGTAATAGGATCAAGAGTGTGTAACCATTTAAAACCAAGAACAATGTCACAAATACCCATGTCAATAGAAAACATATGATATTTCAGGTGGTACTGACCAATTTGTAGGCACACATTTTCACAACACCCCCCACATTTAATGGAACCTCCATTGGTGATCATGATATGAAAATTGTTGACTACACAGATATATCAATTAATTTCTTGGGTGATGTGGCAATAAATAAAATTATGGGTGCTTCCATTGTCAACTAGGATGACCACTTTCATATTCTTAATGTGTCTCATTTACTTGAGGGTTTGGGGAGTAGAGAAGCTAGTGAGGGAGTTCAGTGGAATCATCGGTTCAAATTCTAGAGGATTATAAGGTGGAGTAGGATTATCTTCTATGGTTCTTTCTTCAACAAGGGAAACATCAACCTCCTTGTTAGAAACATCCTTATAAATGGCCATAAAAATATTTTGTTCTTTACAAGTATGCCCTAGAAAATATTTATCTTCACAATTATAGAAAATGCCCTTGATTTAACATTCATCCATTTCATCCCTAGTCAATTTTTGTATCTTGAGAGGAGTG